>JAPYXV010003141.1:0-12527 GCA_028533065.1 Trachops cirrhosus
CTGGAATGGGAATAAAGGATAGAAACTGTACTGAATAAACTAAAATAAAAAAATTAAAAAAAAAAGAAAGTCAAAGAATATGCAAACATCTATTAAACTGCTACAGTTTAATACAGTTTAATACAGAATGTAGAATTTAAATATTGCCAAGACATATCTGGTCTCTTTCTACATTTATCTCTCATTTGAGTTTTGGTTATAACATTTTGGGGCAACAATACAGCTCAGGACAAAAAAAGACAGACTTTCTCAATGATAAAAAAAATTCTTCATATTAGTTCTGACTTACAGGAGCACCAACAGCGGTGAGGATTGACTGTGAGAGTGGGGGAGGATGGGGTAGAGGACAGAAATAGGGAAAAAGGCAAGACAACTGTAACTGAACAACAATACATTTTTAAAAAATGAGAAATGTATAGACATTTCCTCTCTTCATATATTAGATTTTTAATAGCTTAATAAATAAAAATTCCCTACTACATGATGTGAGATAGCTTGATTCTGTGATGCCCTTCTTTCACTCCTCGTGGGAAATAAGAGTGCAGTCCCTATGGCAAGTGACAAGTGACAATGTACTATGGAGGAAAAACTATGTACTAGTAATAACAGCAGGTCTTAATTACAAGAAATTAAAATAAATTTGTCTAGCTGTGAATAAAATATGACTAGAGGAAATTAATTATTTAAAATCATATATAACTTTGATTCACCATACGTAAAACATTGCTACCTTATCCTCTGCTGTTCAAACTTATGAAGAATTGAGCATGGGCAGATTTATGACTTTTAGTTTAGTTTTTTTTTTTTCCATCTAAGGTAAAAGCACATTAGAGTGAATGACTATATATAAAAGAGTTGAAAATGCTAATGTGAAATATTATTTCTCATTAATATCATAATATATTTCACTCTTCAACTCAAACTTAACTATTTTGATGGTTTGGTCACTTGGAATCCAAATATGTCACAGATTGAAATAATCTTGTATTGGTTTACCATGGAAACACAGATTTCATTGTATGCACACAAAATATATATTTATAATAAAACATTCCTAATAACACGTGCTACTCTTCAGGTGGGGTGTTTTAATGTTACTGTAATTTCTCAGACTTCAGATCAGAAAAACAGCAAAATGCAGTGAATAAATAAAAAGTAAAACCCCACCTATCTGTAATTTATGATATACTCCTTGTTCTTCACAAATTCAAGTTCACTTGTGCAATCTATTATGCTTATTTCTCTGTCTCTGTTTGGAAATCAAGATGGGCTAGACATTCTCTTCTGCAGGAGGAAATTGAGAAAGAAATATTGTTAATCTACTGGGTAGTTTATCATGGACACAGCTTAAATTAAAATCAGAGTGTCTAAGCTCTTGGTTTTGTGGGATTGCCAATTGCTTTGTTGTTGGGAATATTAAAAAGTTGAAACAAGAGTTTCTGTGAACAGTCCCAGTCTGACTAACAAGCAGAGAGCGTGGGCTCACCCTTCAGGACTTGAGAGACTCCCTGGCTGTTTCATGTGAGGCAGAGCCCAGAAGCGAAATGAGAACGCAGGACTAGTGTGGGGTTCACACTCGCCGTGCCCACCAGGCAGACACATTACTTTGAAGACTTTTACTGATATTGTTGTTGATGAAAATCAGTCTTGCCATGAAATCAGAAAGGATTTACTATAGCTTCCATCACCAAATACATGACATATTATAAAACAGAAACTGCACATTATTAGCACATCAAAGAGAGAAAGACTTGCCTTGAGACTTATCACACATTTTCAAATAATACACCACCAAACAGCACTTTACTTTTAACATATACTTATCTCCTGTTTTAAAACCACGTGCTATAATTTCAAACAAGCTTATTAATAGATGTGCCAAAATACCTTGCATTACAAATATAATTTTATTTGCAACATGGTCATTTGTGATTTCCATTTAAGGACAATAGATAAGGATGCAAGATCTTTCATGATTTCCTATTTTCTCACTCTTATCTGGGTGTGTTCAGCCTTTGTCTGGTAATCTCTAACCTTTTTTCTTAGAATAATGAGTTTGTTCCTCACTCCTTTCAAAGATAATGTAGAACCACTGTTCCTCTGTTCTCCTTCATCACCATCTCCTTCGTCATCAGCACCACTTAAAATAGCAACATTCTGTCTGAAGCTACAGTAAGTTACCCCTGAAGAATCCCCAGAAGCCGCTGCTGGTGAAGCTGGCAGATGTATGGTTATTTAGAACCAGCTGGCGGTATGGTGCATGAAGAACTTAGACTTTAAAGAAATTTCTGAACTGCCGGTTAAATTCCTCAGGTATTTTCAAATACAGCAAACATACTGTATATTTTACTTTCTAGATTTTCTAAGAATACCTTTTATCAACACAATTAAAAAGTAAGCATCTGTTCAAGGTAGATGGTTTTTTGTTGAATATGAGTTCACATATTCTGCGATCTGACTAATATGGCGATGAAATCATGAATATAAGTACGATTTGGGTACTGGTATTATCTTAGATATGATTACATTTTAGTTTTTGTTTTTTTTCTTTCATTTCATGTGGGGTTATTGGCTAGATATAACAAAATGTAAAGGAATATTTACCCACCACTATCAAAAACAGCAACAAAGAAACAAATAAAAACATTAAACTTGTTATAATCTTACTACACTAGAGCATTAGAACTAATTTCTATATTATGTAGTTAATTTTATAATGATCTTGTAACAAATCTTAAATTTCCTATATTTCTAAGGATTAAAAGGTCTTGTTAGACCTATGAAAGCACAACAAAATGAATTCATCATCCTTTACGTACTAATTCAAGTAATTGATATTTTTTTACCTTTTTTAAAACAAAGTGTTAAACAGATAGGGATGTCTGAATTTTGTGAGGGCTTGAGTCATGTCCAATTCTTATTTTCTATACAGCATATTATTTAATCTACAGTTGTATACATAGCAAATATGAGGGGGACCAAAAAAAGAAATTATCTTCTGGAGCGTGGGCTCCTTGTAGTACAGGCTTCCCTCACCAGGTGAGCACTATAGGAACCCATCTGCATTCATGTACCAGCAGAGGTTGTGAGAGGCTATGTTTGGCCTCAGTGATTTTTTTTTTTTTTTGAAGACTCTTTTCAATTCATTTGCTCATTTCAGGATGGATGACTTATGAGTGTGCCTGCCTACATTGTACTGAGTGTTCAGCAAATTTTGATCAAAAACAGCATTACCCCATATCCCACTCTCCCTATTCACTGGATCTCACCCAAGGTGGCTTTTTTTTGTTTCCCTGGATGACAAAAGTCCTCAAAAGGAAATGTTTTGCCAATGTAAAAGAAGTGAAACAAAGAACAGCAGAAGCACTAAAAGACATCAAAATCGATGAGTTCAAAAACTGTTTTGAGCAGTGGAAAAAATGTCTCAATAAGTGTATTGCATCAAATGGAGAGTACTTTGAAGTTGACTAGAGTTTAAACGTGCAAACATAAATGCTTAATTTTTCATAAATAAATCCTGGTTTTGGGGGAACCCCCCAATATGTAAGAAATATCTTTTCAGTTATTTGATCCTGATTTAGACAACTATCCAAATATCTCTTTCCATCATAAGGTAAAGATCAAGTTTATGACATACATTGTGTAGCATCTTAACAGCATACTTAGCCCAGAAAAACAATCTGCACCATTTCCTAGAAAGGTGACATAAGCCAGTAATTGCAAAGAAGGCTATTAAACCAGGTTTTCTGCAAAGGAACCTGGCTATGGGACTGCAGGCAGGCTGCTGACCCAGGCTCTGCCTGCAGGTGCAAAAGGAGTGCCTCATATGCTTCAGTAAGTCATTCGTTTATGTATATATGTATGCACTTGTTGGATAGAAGGTGAGAAACAGACTTGCAGTTGTGTGCTGAGCTCCTTAATGCCTACTGATATAAACGTCAAACAAACACCAACTTTAGTAGGGCTTGAGCGACCAAACACCATTCAATTTCATACAAGCTGTTTTCCATTTCCTCTTTCAATGAGATTTGCTTTTGAACAAACACAAAACAAACAAACAAAAAAAAAGCTCTCTCTGAATCTTAAGACTACATGGCTCATATTGTGTTCATTGAGGCCCTAAAAGTTGGCAAAGATATTTCTCTCAATCTTTCTCTATATATCTTTTAATATATTGGTTTGTTCTCACTCTCTCTGTGTGTGTTTATATTTGCTTTATATATAGATAAATATATAAATACCACATATGTAATTAAATATCTAATACATATGCATTTCATTCATACACATACATAAGCATATAAATGCACATATACATAAATATAATGGTACTAAGCCCTGGGCTTGCAGGTCTAGAAGAGGAAGAGGAGCTAGTCCTGAGGACTGAGGAGAAAAATACTAAAGAACAGTTGACAGCAACTGGTTGCAAATAACATTTTGAGTGAGTTTTGCTATGAAGGTGAGCAAAGACATCAGGTTGTAGCTAAATGGGAATAAGGGTCATTATAAACAAAGATGTGGCTACAGTTGCCATAATAGTCGTATACTCGTAGATATGGTTACAGATGAGAACACAGATTCTCCCTTAGAGTCATCACACTTGGAATTCTCTCTCTTATTTCTGATCTTTCTATGGCTGGTTCCTTTTATTATCCAAATTCAAATTTGATCATTGTAACAAAATATTGTTCCCACCACCATTTACCTCTTTTCCCTTCTGTTTTTTTTTAATCCACAACAATTACCAGTCCTGAAAGTTTATTCACTTATTTATTGTCTGTTTCTCCAAGAGGAAAACCATGTTTGTCATATTTATACCTGCCACTATAAGTGTGAATGACACACAGTATGTCTAGTGAGTACTTCTTGAATGAATGCATAAATGTATGCCTGTATGGCTGTGCATATACATATACACATACATGCCTCCGTTGCAAAATCTGAAGAACTGTGCTAGAAAAATAAAATCATATAAAATCTTCCTGAATGTTTAGGTCATGTTGCAGAAAAGCAAATAGCAGCATAGTACTCTATAATTTACCAATGATTAATTTTTATTTTAATCAAGCATTTACTAAGGTAAACCTTTCCATATCCATGCCTGTACTTTTATATCTGCTGTGTGTTCCACATACTTTGTAGTTAGGGTCTTACTAGATTCTAAAACAGGTGTTTTATAGTGTACATTATGATTATTGCTACTGTTATTATTAAATGTTTTTACTTTATAAAAGAACAATGAAAATACTCAAAGCATAGCCAAACATGATGAATCAAAAACTAATCAATGAGAAGCAGGATTTTAAGTAAGAAGTAATATCAATAAATTAAACCTAACAGAAACTTAATGGAAGCAAATTTGTTTCATGCTAAATTTTGAAATACTCATTCTGGTACCTAACATGCTCAGAGGGAAAAATAACCCAATTTAAAACTTAATAAACAGTAGAAAATGTCCAAATATATGGGAATAAGAAATACACATCTGCCCACTTTAAAAGACAGGGAGAGACTACATGAAGACTCTGCATGGGCAAAACTGATGAGGACATTTCTCTGGTGTGTGGAAACTTACGGTTTAGAGGAGTAAACAGAAAATTTCAGTAAAATATGTGACTTGAAAAAGAGAGTAATAAGCCTATTATAGTTGTTCAGGGAAGTCCTGCTGGGGAGATGATGTCTGATCTAAATCTTAAAGAATATGTAAGAGATTAAAAGCATACAACATAAAGTTTATATTGTAAGATGGTGAGAAATCTGAAGAACACATATAGCAAAAAGAACATTAAAGAATATATAACTGCAGATATAGATTATGGTTTCAATACGTCTGCATATATAGAAAACCTAAAAAGAATGTAGTTACTTTTGAAATTATATACAGTATAGAGTAACTAAAAGTTACTCAAAAGACTAGTAAGAAGCATCCCTTTCGCAGTTTAGAATTGACTATCGATCCGTCTGAAGACAGCAGTCATATAGAGAGTCTTCCCTAAGCTCCGCATACAGACTTATTACAGTTAAGGTAAGATATTTTGTGTATGCAACGTGCATCAGGTCTGTGATATTTCTCACTATACATTTCTTCACTTAAGATGTTCCATTCATAGCCCACACACAGAATTCCTAATTATTGTCCAAGTAATTATCACAGCCATAAAAAAGATGTCTGAACATTTTTTTAAAAAGACTTTATTTATTGACTTTTAGAGAGAAGAGGAGGGAGGAGAGAGGGAGAGAAACATCAAAACATCAACGTGAGAGAGAAACATCTACTGGCTGACTGTCACGGGCCCCGAATGGGCCCATCCCGCAGCCCAGGCCTGTGCCCTGGCTGGGAATGACAGCTGCTTCTCGCTTTGTGGAACTGAGCCACACAGGTCAGGGCAGATATTTTAACATTTTATTTTTCATGGTAACAGCAAATCAGAAGAGTATGGCCTAGTCAAATAATACTGCCATAACACATCCACCCTTTCTCAATGAATTTTAAAAGATCCTTTAAGAATAAATCCCCAGAAATACTTATTTTCCAAAGTGTTGAATTCTAACACACAGAGAATTGCTATCATTTTATAAAATGGAAAAATGATATAGTTCAGATGTGAGATAAATCATTTCAAACATCAATGTTGATATATTTCTTAGCCTATTGGTCTTTTGAGTCAGGTGAGTTGTTTAATATCACTGAAACAGTGCAAAAAAAAGTGGAACTGTCTTAGATTTGCAGATTAGTGTTTCAAATTGCTTCAGGTGGAAAGATCAAAGTGAAATAGAGCAGGGAGATAAAATGGATATGATGAGGTGATGCAGTGGAAGAAAGAAAAGGAAACCCATCAGGAAATTGAAGAAGGTGAACACAGGCATACAGAAACATCCTACAGAAGGCACTCAAGTGAAAACATTTGATCACAACTTACAACAAGAATTTAAAAGATTAAAAATACAGAACTACATGTTCTGAAAAAAGGCCAATTATTAATTTTTATGAAAATAGATGAGTCATTGGAAATTGCAACAGATGATCCCACCAGGTGAAACTCAGAGGAAATGATGGGAGAACAGTTGAGATGTGCTTGTAAATTTGACCATCAGTACAGGCAACCTCCTATATGCGTTAAATATCAAATTCAAAGTTCAGTACCTTCGCTTTGTCTCTCATCGATCCTTTGCCCAGGATAGACATTTTGGCACCTGTTTCTTCCTGTAGCCTCTTCAAGGAGTTTCCTCTTGGTCCAAGCAATTTCCCCACAAAATTGAACTAGGAAACAAAATCAATAGAATGTTGGTTTTAAGGCAGAGAAGAATGACCATTTGCACCAAGAATAATTGATGGGTTATGGGTTTTTCAAACTTTACCATTGAGAAGAGAATTATGCCATATGCATACACACACCACACACACAAGAAACTATTTCAGAAACTAATCTGGGATCCTTTGAAAAGGCCTATCCCTTCCTAAAGGGATGCCAAGACTAATAATATGTTAAATGTACCTTTTATAGAACAAATAAATAAATCACCTTTTTAAGAAAGCAGGGAGAAGCACTATACTTCATAAAGTTTCTAAAGGCATTTTTCTCTAATCAGATTTGACATAGATGATTTTAACATATCTATGCACTTTCAAAATTGCAAAAGTTAATATTTAAAACTGATTTTTAAATAAAATTTCATATTCATGTTTGTTAACCATGATCTGTACCCATAATATTCTCTTGCAAATTTCATGATTGAGAATAAAACAGACTCAATTTTTCTTCAATCTTACACTTTCTATATTAAAGAGCTGTGCTTAGGATCAGCAAATAAAGAATGTGGACACATAAAGTGTAAAACACTGCAGATAGAGCATATATGCAAATCAGTTTGTCTAAGTGGAAAATTCTGGGTGGGGGCGTCTTCCCAGCTTTTTTATTCATCCTGAATCATGGTTAAAAACAGGCGAACTAAGAGCACTGATCAGAGTATGTTGTTATCTACTAAAAGAATCATTATCAAACCAAATCACTCAGATAATCACTAACTGAATTAAAAATATACAGGGCTTAGAAAGCATCAAAAATGTGTTGGGGCATGAAGGACAAAGATAAATAAAATTAAGTTTTTCTAATTTTTCCATTTCTTAGAAAATCCGTGATCCCACAGTAAGCAACATACCATACTTAATGGTGAGAAACTAAATGCTTTCCCCCTAATTTCAGGATTTAAACAAAGATTTCCACTTTTACCACATCTATTCAATATTGTACTGGAGTGTGAATTGTGTACCTATAGGCAAACAGATAAATAGAACACTACAAAGTACATAAGACCACATTCAAATGCTCAATTAATTTTCAACAAAAGTGCTAAAGCAATAAATTTGAAAAGTAAAATGTTTTTAACAAGTGATCCTAGAACAATTGGATATTCTTATGCCAAAAACAAAAACAACAAAATAGTGTATGCCTTACTTCACATTTAGGCAAACTTTATTTTGCAGTCTATCATAGATCTAAACATAAAAGCTAAAATTGTAAAGCAGTCAGAGAAAGACAAATTCCATATGATCTCACTTATATGTGGAATCTAATGAACAGACTGAACTAACAAGCAAAATAGAGACAGACCCATAGACAGAGAGCAAGCTGACAGCTCGGGGGTGGGGTGGGAGTGGGGTTAGGGTATGGAGGGATTGAGCAAAAAGGAAAATGACCCTAGACATGGACAACAGTGTGGTGATTGTGGGGGGAGGGATGTAAAAGGGGAATAAATGGTAATGGAAAAAATGCAATAAAAAACACAGAAAAAATAATCTAGGAAGAAAGCATATAAGAATATCATTGCAAACAAGCTGGGGAAGGTTACTTAACTGGGAAGCAAAGAGTACTCGCTAAAATTTTGCTGTTCCAAACACCATAAAAAGTTAAATAGACAAATCACAGACTGGAAGAAAATACTCCCTGTACAAACCTCTGAAAAATAACCCATATCTAGAACCTATAAAGGACTCCATCAAGTTGATAATTAAACACACACATGCACATCAGATTTGCTAGAAATAGAAAAAGATCAAATGTTGATAAGAATGTGGAACTGTTAGAGCAATCACTGTTGGCAGTTTAAAATGATACAATGACTTTAGAAAGAAGATTAGCAGTCATTCATTAATTTAAACATAAAGCTCCATTATGACCCAGCAATGCTATACAGAAGTACTTAACCAAGAAAGAGAAAAGTATATGTTCACAAAATGACATGCACAAGAATGTTTATGACACTTATTCACAACTACCTTTCAACTAATAAACCAATTCCGATCTAAGGAGAGTAAATAAACAAGTTTATACATAAACAGAAAGGAATTAGTCACTAATTGACACAAGAGCATGAATGTATCTCACAGACATTATGTTCAAACAGAGAAAGAGTCAGACATGAAAGAGTACCTCATGTTAGATTCCATTAATATAAAATTCTAGAGGCAGAGAAATATATAGTGTTAGAATTTATAAGAGTGGTTGCCTTTTGAGAATAGAAGCTGAGGTTGAACTGTCTGGAAAGTGGAATGACAGAATGTCTGCAGTGATGAAATTATTCTATATTGTGTTGAAGGTATATTATATCTTTATCAAAACTGTTCAAGCTCCACAATTAACACCTGTGCATTTCTCTGCACATAAATAATATGTCAAATAAGAATGGAGAAAAATAAAATAGAAAGTTAAAAACTCAAATAAATATTTTTAATGCGAGGTCTGTCCAGAAAAAGTCTACCTATTGTTAATATAATAAGAATGGTTCGCTAAACATTGATGTAACCTGGCAGCCAAGGAGAGTGGACTGCAATGAACATGCGTGAACAATGACGACTTCACTGACCTAGTCAGTGGGGGCGGTAGATGCCATTGAGTGAGCACGTGTACTGTGTGGCCATCAAATTCAAAATGACTGAATGAGTAGATCAATGAATCTACATTAAGTTTTGCATTAAGCTTGAACATTCCTCTGTGGAGACTATATAGATGATTCAGAAGGCTGTAGCTATGGGCAACTGCTGATTGGCAGCTTCATCATGACAACATGCCTACTTATGCATCATATCTCATGCAGAGTTTTTTGGTGAAACATCAAATCACCCAGGTATCTCAGCCCCCCTATAATCCAGATTTGGCACCCTGGGACTTCTGGCTTTTCCCCAAACTAGTATCACCTTTGAAGGGGAAGAGATTTCAGACCATTGATGAGATTCAGGAAAATACAACTGCACAGCTGATGGTGATTGGGAGAACTGTGTGAGGTCCCAAGGAGCCTACTTGAAGGGGACTGAGGTGTCATTGTCCTATGTACCATGTTTCTTGCATTTTGTATCTTCTTTGAAAAATGTCTCTATTTTTCATTATTACATGGCTGGATACATTTTGGACATAACTTGTATATCATAATAAAATGTCCTTTTATTTTATAAGGACAGTTGTAAAAAGTAATCTCACTAGACCATTAGGAAATATATCATTCCAATCTACACAGACTATTCTAGAGATAAAAGTGGAAACTGCCCCTAACTCAACTTGGTAGGCCAGTATAGCCTTGTTACCAAAACCAAATCAGAGAAGAGAATCTACAGACCAAATCCACCCATGAAACAAAACCAGTTCAACAAAATAGTAGCATAACTAAGGCCTGTTGTACATATGAAGCAACATACATGCTGTTTGATTTGTCTTTATCATAGGTACACAGGTAGTTTAAGACTTATAAACCTCAATTGTAATTTGCTTATAATGGGAAAAAGGTTAACATTTTATTTGAGCAGAAAAATAGTTTGATAAAATTCAAATTCAATCATAAAAACTAAGATCATCTGAAAAATGAAAAAAAGTCCTTTAATCCAACTGAAGGATTCTACTGGAAACCACAAAGAATAGTATACTTAATTAGTAAAATGATACAGAAACAAAGTAAAGATCCATATTTTTTATTTTCTCTTCAACACTGATAATTCAAACCACTGAATAAGATAAGTGTTATAAATGTTAGGGAGTAAAAAACAAATATATTTATAGTTCACCTAAGCATGTATATAAAAAGCTTTAAGTAATTACAGAAAACTTACTAGAATTAGTAAAATAGTTTATCAAGGTATTTTATACGTAATCAATATAAAAAATTAGGTGTATTTTTGTATACCCACAACATGTCATTAGGAAAAAAGTTTAAGAGATATCCCTTAGGACAGCAGTAAAAATAAAAACAGACTTCACAAGAATAAATTTAACCATGTATGTTCAAGCCCTTTACAGAGAATATATAAAATATATTAATAAAGCCATTAAATGAATATAAATAAATTGAGAGGTCATGTTCACAAATTGGAATTCTCACTGTTATAAAGATTTCTAATATTCTCAATTATATCTATAGATCCGAAAAAATTCTAATTACAATTACAATAGGATTTGAATCAATTAACCAACTGGTTCTACAATGTATATGAAAAGGTAAAGTTCAAGAGTAGCTAAAACATTCAGAAGCAGAATAAACTGAGGGCTATTCCTTTCACATACAAAGATTCATTATAAAACTGTATTGTGAGGACTTCCAGCCAAGATGGAGGCATAGGTAGACACACTATGCCTCCTCACACAACCAAATTAGGGACAACAACAATTTAGAAACAGAATAACAACCAGAACTGACAGAAAATTGAACTGTATGGAAGTCGGACACCCAATAAGTTAAAATAGACATGTTCACCCAGACCGGTAGGAGGGGCAGAGTCAGGCAGCCGGGTGCTGTTGGAGCAGAGAGCACAGAGCGTTGGGACCAGACGCCTAAGGCAACCAGGGCATGCAAGATCGTAGTAGGCAAACCCTGGGTGCACCAGTAGCAGCTGGCAGAACCCGGCTGAGGGGTGGCAACTGGCAGACCCAGCAAGGCAGCGATTGTGAAGCAAGGCACTGCCCGCAACCCAGGGTCGCAGGGCTGGGGAATAGAACCATGGGGCACTGATTGAAAATACCTGTGGGGGCTGAGACACAGGGAGAGACTCCCAGCCTCACAGGAGAGGTCCTTGGAAAGTCCCATGGGGTGCACAAGCCCACCCACACGGGAATTGGCACCAGAGGGGCTCAGTTTGCTCGAGGGAAGCGACAGAAGGGACTGAGGCCTGACAGAGAGCAGAGCAAGCACCATTGTGCCTTCTTGGACCGTGTCCCCACATACAGCATCACAACCTAGCAACTGGGGTGCCCCGCCCTGGAGAACACCTAAGGCTCCACCCCCATACTCAACTGGTGCAACCAGACCAAAAAAAAAAGAGAGAGAGAGAGATGACTTAAACAGAAGAACAACTGAAAGCCCCAGAATCCATCATTTTAAGTGACCAAGAGACAGCCAACCTATCAGATGCACAGTTCAAAGCACTGGTCATCAGGATACTCACAGAATTGGTTGATTTTGGTCACAAACTAGATGAAAAAATGAAGGCTACAATAAGTGAAATGAAGAAAAATGCACACGGAACCAACAGTGATGGAATGAAA
>JAPYXV010003142.1:0-12525 GCA_028533065.1 Trachops cirrhosus
CATACCCCACGCTGTGCGGTGAGAGTTGTTTCTCTGCGCGGCCTCGCTCCATTACTGTGCGCAGTAATCGGCAGCCTTGCTGCGGACGAGGTACGGGCTGCCTTCGACTCTCAGGGGTTCAGCTCACGGCCTTGGCGATCTGGACTGGTCCTGGGGAAGGGCCCGATGAGTTAGTTCCACGTGACAAATTCAGAGTGAGCTTCCACCTGGTCAGGTGTGGCGCACTGAGGCAGGTGCGTCTCTGATTGGACCTCTGCTTCTCACCAGCGCTCTGGGGCCCGAGCCGCTTCTGGACCAGGTCTGGGCCGTGACTCTTGATTGCAGTAGACTTTGGGGCTAATTTTTATCCAGAATCATCTGGGTAGTTGTTTGGGGAGCAGTCCCTAGGAGTTCCCTTCAAAAATCAGACAAGTATAAGGAGAAGAAGAAAGTGCAAACCAGATAGGATTTGGCGTGATCCCTGGAGTCTGCCAGAAGGAGGCTCTCCGAGTGGTCTCTGGAGCTTGCCGAGTGTAGCGTCGACGCAGACCAAACAGGCTCCAGCATGGGGCATACACAGTGTTTGCGTCCATTTAACTTCTCGCCCTCCCTTACTGGCGTGAGCAAAGAGTTGACCGTTCGCTGAGTTTCTTCATGGTGGAGCTCTTACGAGTTTTTATCTGTACTTTTTACTGGATTTTAAATTCCTGTGCCTGAGTTCCTTCTCGTGTTTTCACGTTTGGTCTTCTGTACGTGTCGGTGCTCAGTCACGACACTGACAGCCTCGCCCGTGTCAGGGCCAGGGGAGCACAGTCTGGACGGCTGTGCACGGAGACCAGCTCACAGGGAAGCCGCGCACTCTCCCCCACGGGCGCGGGGGCCGGGAGGGTCAGGTGTGGTTCTCCCAGGGCGGTGGAAGCGTTCGCGCAGGACGCCGCTCTCAGAACTGCCACCGGGACAGGCTCTGGGGACTTGGAGCCCTTCCAGGTTTTGCCGTCGGGGCGGCAGAGCCTGCGTGAGGCGGGGGGCCGCCAAGGGGTTCATGCACCCCCGCCGTCTGCACTGATCTCTTTGCTTCTGATTCTCCTGCTTTCCCTGCATCCTCTTCCCTCCATCATCCTCTTCCCATTCCCCATTCCCCTTCATACTTCTGCTGACTCACCCGCTTTCCTTTCCCTCTGTTTCCTACTGTCTTCTTTCTCTCCTGCTTTTTCTTTTTAGATAATTTTTTTATTTGAAAAATGTCCAACTCATACTTAAAAAAGTGAGACTAGTAGAGGATGCCCCCAAACACTCACCACCTGGCTTCAGCAGTTGCTGCCACACGGCCAGTCTGATTTCACCTGCACGCTCCACTCTGCATTATTTTGTGGCAGGTCCCGAACGGTATATGCCATCTGTCCATAAGGTATCCAGCCACGTACTACGAGAAATAGAGACGTTTACTGAAGAAGGTACAAGATATAAGAAACATTGTACACAGGACAGTGACGCCTCAGCCACCTTCAAAGGAGGCACCTTGGGGACCTCACACAGTTTTCCCAATCGCCATCAGCTGCCCCATCATGTTTTCCTGAATTTCATCGACAGTCTGAAATCTCTTTCCTTTCAAAGATGATTTTGGTTTGGGAGAAAAGTCAGAAGTCTCAGGGCACCAAATCTGGGCTCTCAGGGGGCTGAGTCACCTGGGTGATTGGATGTTTCACCAAAAAACTCTGCACGAGATGTGATGTACGAGCGGGCGCATTGTTGTGATGAAGCTGCTGATCAGTTGCTCATAGCTTCGGCCTTCTGAATCATCTGAATAGTTTCCACCAAGGAGCGTTCAAGCTTAACGCAAAATTTGCTGCAAATTTGTTGCTGTAGTTGCTTAGTCATTTTGAATGCAGTGGCCACACAGCACACATGCTCACTCAGTGGTGTCTACGGCCCCCACTGACTAGTACAGTGAAGGTGTCATTGTTCACGCATGTGCATTCCAGTCCACTCCCCTTGGCTGCCAGGTCACATCAGTGTCGTGCAAACTGTTCTCATTGTATTAACAACGGCTGGGCTTTTTCAGGACAGGCCCAGTATAGCTTCACCCGTGAAGAGCTCAGTGCGTATGGCAAGGACGAAGGCTGGTTGCTCCTTTCTTTCCTTTTCCTTCCTTCCTTCGTCATGACTCCATCCTTACAGCCAGAACAATGAATGGTGATACCGTGTAACATCACCGAGCGGCAGTCATTTTGCACACCTCCCTGGACGTCTTGTAAGCATTCCTTAGCACCGCGGGTTGGTTTGCCCACACTTCTTCGGGCCTTCGCTGAGCCTGTGCCTCCCGCCCGGGTTGTCACCACGGTTTGGGAGCTGTACTCTGTCCGTCCAGACACACAAGCTCTTCGGACCCTACCTGCACAAACTTCCTTTCGTGATTTGTGTGATTTTCGTGATTTGTGTCATTAGACAGTGAAAATATTGTTGCTTCAAGGCCCTTACTGCCTTGGCATTTTAATTACAGAGGCTTAGATGTTTGATAACAAAGGATTAAACTGCAACGGATAACGAGGCTCCAGGACAGCAGAAATACCGTATTTTGCCATGTGTAATGCACATTTTTTGCCCAAATTTTTGAGGGAAAAATAAGGACGCCCATTATACATGGGTAGTGCTAATTAAAATTTCTTCTACCTTGTATCTGTTCTTGTGTTTTATAATTATTTGTTACATAAAATTTCCTTTTTTTGAAGATTTTATTTATTTATTTTTAGAGAGGGGGAAGGGAAGGAGAAATGGAGGAAACATCAACGTCTAGTTGCCTCTTGAGTGCCCCTTACTGGGGACCTAGGGCACAACCCAGGCAGGTGCCCTGACTGGGAATCGAACTGGCGACCCTTTGGTTTGCAGGCTGGCACCCAATCCACTGAGCCACACCAGTCAGGGCTGTTACATAAAATTTCCTGTGCCATTATATATTAAAAAATAAATGCTAAAATTCGTTTATAATACAAAAAAACAAGTATCTAAATATAAATAAAAACTTGAATTAAAAAATTAAAATGAAATATTTCTTTTCCTGGAAATTTGGGCCAGAAATGAGGGTGTGCATTATACAGGGGACCACATTATACATGGCAAAATATGGGTATATGTTTTCAATGTTTTTTATTTTTTCTTTAAAGATTTTATTTATTTATAGAAAGGGGAAGCGGCGGGGGGGCAGGAAGAGAGGGAGAGAAACATCAGTGTGTGGTTGCCTGTCACGCACCCCCTCCTGGGGACCTGGCCCGCACCCCAGGTGTGTGTCCTGGCTGGGAATCGAATCAGTGACCCTCTGGTTCGCAGGCTGGCACTCAATCCACCGAGCCACACTTTCGTCAGCCAGGGCGAATGTTTTTTATTTTAAGAGAATTCAAAGAACAGCTTGAACAAAAAGCACAGGGGGCAAGCGAGTGCCGGGGAAAATGGTCGGGAAGACTGCCCTGGTGGGAGGCTGGAGCTGTCGTTGCCTTGACAACGCCAACAGGTTCGGAAGTGTTTGACTCTTGAGTCCCCTCTCAGGTCCTCACAGGGGTGCAGCAGTTGGCAGATTTCTGGCTCTGGATTACTCGTCCTCCCGCAGTCTCAGAAAACTGAACCTCTTTCCTGGAGGTTTTCCTTTGGCCCACAGAGAAAAGGTGGTGCTTTTGTTTTAGCTGCAGCGAACAGCAGCTTATCTTTGGGTGCCTGAAGGCTGGTGCAGCGGCCTGAGGGTTAGAGACCAGGGCTGCAGGTCCCCCGAGGGCAGGACCGGAACTCCCCGAGAATACGCGCGCAGGTGCAGCCAACCCCCGACAGCGCTGGGCCGCTCAGTGCTCAGCAGCCTACACCGCCCGACAGAAGGTTTTCGCTGCCCCAGCTGGGAAGGTGTTCTTAGTCAATTCAGCCCTAACTAAAGAAGGGGGCCTCTTGGGGTCCCCCAGTAAATGTGGCTGTTCGAGGAAGTGGTTTGTTTTATCCACAGTCCCCACTGGTGGTCATGAGCTCGGTCAGATCGTCCCTGCACGAGCCCACGTGCTGCCCGGTGGGACTAGAATGTCCTGAGTTCCCGCCGGTGAAGTGCTCTTCGGAGGTGGGATCCTGGGCGCTCGTCTCAGAGGCCTGGGTTTGGGTGACGGGTCTTGCCATTCACACATGGTGGGCGTGATCCGTTGCCCCTCCGAGCCTCAGCTTCTCTCCAGGGGGATGCTTCTTATGGCTGTTGAAGAGCTGAGGTCACTGTTTAAAGGCCTTGGAAAATAAGAGAGACGCTGTCTCCATGGCTGAGTCAGGCCTGCCGTCGGCCTCGCACATCAGTGCGCGGGTGCAGCCTTTGGCAGGGCGGGCGCCCGGGGTTGTGTGCGCACGATGGGCTTAGGGGTGTTGGGAAGCAGTATCTGCGAGGTTTTGACGATGAAGCTGTGACTCTGTGACAGTAACAAGGATCACACGTGTGTGTACGTGTCTCAGTGGTTCTCAGACCTCCGAGAGCGCCAGAATCGCCGAGAGGGCCTGTCAAAGCCCAGACTCCTGCACCCGCCCTCCCCCGCCACCCCCCACCCAAGTTTTTGATTCAGCAGGCCTGTGACTTTGGGTTTCTGCTTGGGAAAAAGAAAAAGGGTCCTAGGAATGATCGTGCTCCCAAACCTTCCTGGGTAGGAATCAAAATAGAGGCCCACCATGAATTCTTTCAATGAAGAATGAAGACAAGTAAAAATAGGCAGTGTTTTTGCAAACACAAGAATTATTTTAATAACTTATTTCACTCTGAGATATTAGACACGTAGACTAGAGCCTAAGGCGTGTGTGTGTAGCTTAATACAGCATTTCGATCTGTACCCACCAACTAGATTAAGAAAAAAGCATCCCCAGCACCCAGAAGCCCCTGTGAGCCCCTCCCCGGCCTTCCCTCATCTCTCCCGGTCACAGGCAACCGCCCCCTCTTCCGACAGTGACGATCGTCACCACCTTGGTGTCCGTGGAGCTCTAGCACAGGAATTGTTTGCAGTCACCTCAGTGGATTCACATAGCGTCTCCTTTTGTATCTAGCTTCTTTAACTCCACAGTTGTTCTCCAGTGCTTTCTTGTAACATTCAGAAAGGTTGAAAGAGTAGCTCACCGAACACGCACTCGCCTTCCGCCTGGATTCCGCGTTGCTGGATTCTACCGTGCTCTGCATAACCGTCGGGCGCGGTGGCGCCTTGCCTGTAAGGACTTCGGCCTTCCCCTCTGAAGACTTGCGATGTCCTTCTTCATAATTACAATGCCACTTTGACAACCAAGAAAATTAACAGTTATTTCATAATATCCACTCTGTATGTAAATTTCCCAATTATCTTTTGTAGCTATTTTTATCCCAGACAAGTTTCCAGTATTAATTTTCTATTGCTACCGTAACAAGTTACCACAAACGCAGCATATTAAAACAACACCAACTTAGGACCTCGCAGTTTTAGTAGTCCAGAAGTCAGGGTGGGCTTCACAGGGTCCCCTGCCTGTGGGCGTACAGGGCCTACATCAAGGAGTCGGCAGGGCCGTGTTCCTTTCTGGGCGATTCCGTCCTCATTCAGGTGTCGCCAAATCTGGTGGCTGGAGAACTAGGCCTGCCCGCCTTTGCTGGCTCCCAGCCGGGGCAGCCTTTGCTTCGTGGAGGCTGCCCCAGGCCTTCTCTGCCTCTGTGTGCTCCCTCCAGCCGCCATGGTGAGTCCCTGACATGCTTCCGAACCCTCTGTGGCATCTCAGACTCCTTCCTTTACCTGCCCGTGTGATTACACAGGGCTCACCTGGATAATTTAGGATAATCTTAGTTACATCTGAAAAATCCTTTTAGCCACTTAACTAATACATTCACAGGTTAGGGTATGGCCATTCTGCCTACGACTGCCCCCCCACCCCCAATTTCTATTTGTTAATGATTGTTTGGGACTGAATGTGCTTCTTCCCCACCCCCACTGCATATTTTGGATCCCTGTCTCCCACCGTGATGGTATTTGGAGGATCTTCAGGAGATAACGAGGGTTAGGTGCGGTCAGAGAAGTGGGACCCTCATGGTGGCATTAGTGCCCTGATAAGAAGAGACACCAGAGAGCTTGCTGCCCCGCTCTGTGTGCGCACAAAGGGGAGGTCACGTGAGGACCTGGAAGGGGCAGTGGCCTGCAGGCCAGGAAGGGAGTCCTCAGCAGACCCCAGCCCTGCTGGCATCCTGATCCCCGCCACCCAGCCTGCAGTGCTGGGAGAACGCACTTGTCCGCTGTTCTCCCCCGCTCCCCCCCACCCGTCTGTGGGGTTTGTCCCAGCAGCCCAAGCTGACGCGTACAATGGCTTTGACTTTGGAAGGGTTTGGTGTGGTGGTTTTGCAGAATGTCCGATGGTCTGGGTTTGTCTGATCGGTTCCTCAGGTATTGGTTCCCGTCACTGCGGCTGCATGACAAATGACTTGTTTGATTTGTTGTCTTAATTTTGTGAATTGACCCACAGCCTGTGGTGGTGTTTGTGAGTCGTGGGACTCAGAGTCGGGGTGGGGACGAGCCAGGGCGAAAGGGTGCCGTGAGGCTAATGGGCACCTTTAAGGAGGGGTGTCCTGCATTAGACCGAAAGTTCTGGGATGATGCCTCCCCTGGAGTGTCCCACTTGGGCTTCACATACTTTCCTTAGAGGGCGAACTCACTTAAGAGCTGTCTCATCACCTTGAAGGATGAGCCATTGCCTGATGAGAATTATTCATAGCATCTAATAGCCCTAAATTAACTCTCAAATAACCTTTCAAACTTACTGTCAAAACATCTCTTTTCTTTGAGAATTTATATGTAGAAGTCAATTTCAGGTGAGCCTGAAATTTAAAAACTTTTCTTCTGAGCAGATTTTGGAAGATCCACGGGAAACTTTTGTCTGAGTTTATCCTTTTATTTTCTGGTCTGCGACCCACGTGAGGTCTTTCAGGCTGCGACGGGCTTCTGCGGCTCACTGCCCACGGGGCTGGCAGGCAGTAGGACTGGACAGGCGGGCCCTGCGGTCGCCGCTGCGCGTCTGTGCAGTCGACGAGCTGACATTTGCTCATCCTCTGGGTCCCTGCCCCTGAGGACAAATAGCCTTCACGTTATTCAGGGAAACCCAGAGAACAGCTTTCCGATGGCTCCGTCCTGTCGATCCTGAAATCGTCCAGTGCATCACAGACAGAATTAGCGTTCTTTTCCGTCCAGAAAAATGCAACCATTGTGGAGAGCGGGTTTGGCTTGGACGGTTGAGATGCTGGCGTCTGTCTAAGCAGACTGATAACAAATTGCAGTTCAGACCCATTAGTCTCATCAGCAGTTTCATGGCGGGTTTCCTGTTCCCCCCTGTCTAGTTGGAAAAGCCGTCTGCATTGCTGGGCCGCCGAGATCCAGTTCTCGTCAGCTGGCATAGGATGATTACCGAGAAATTAAGCAAATTGTTGCATCTCATGTGATGGTGGCGAGTTCCCGGAATCTTGTGCAGCTCCTAGCAGGAGACAGCTTTTAGGTTACCATAATAGCAACAGTGTTCAAAACATGAGGGTCAAGGCAAGAGCGGAAAGAGGAGCCGGCTGTCGAGCTGATTTCTGATTTCTGATTTCGGCGCAGAAGGACGGCGCGGGTCATCTTTGAAGCCGCGGAGACCTTGGTTCTCCTGTGCAGACTCAGTCTGGAGACTGGCTCCCAGAGCTGGCAGAGCGTGAGCCTTTCAGGCCGCTTGAGAACGTGGCTGTAGCCCTAGATTTGAGGGACCAGACCTTTCAGAACACCATGCGCGTTCTCTCTAGGCAAAGTGTCTAGCGTTTGTTATTTTCAATGTTCATTAAATGCTTATTTACAGTCTAAAGTTAGTGCTGAGGCGAGGGAACATAATTACCTCACCATGAATTCTGAGACAAATGTTAGGATCGTGATTAATTAATCACGCTCACGTTAGCACCTGTTCCTTCCACGCCACGTAAAGGAGAGCGGGGAAGAGAACAAAGGGGACCAGAGGCAGCAGGCTGCGAGGATGGAAGTTAACAGGTGGCGGAAGGAAGGCGGGGTGAGAGGAAGTGGCTGGTGGGGCTGAGGAAGCTGGGCAGTGGGGCTCGTGGGGAGTAACAGCTGAGGAAGGAGGAAGAGGTGGCCGCGTGGTCTCGGACCGGACCCCTGACCGGGCCTGGAGATGAGCGCGTGTTGTGGGGGAGGTGCAGGTGAGAGGGAATGCAGCAGAAACTGGGAGGTGGGAGGGGCAGAGCCACGGCCATTCTCGGGGTGGTGGGTTGCCTTTCTTCCCCCAGGGACAGATGATGGCAATGCACGGGATGGGGCGGGGATGGTAATTCGGAGCATCCTGCTCGGGAGAGGAGGGACCTCAGAAAGGCCCGCTGTAGATGGCCTTCCCAGTGTTGGGGGCGGAGGGGTGGCCGCCTGCCCCTGCTGGTACGTGGTGGGCACTCGGTAAGTGCGTGTGGGCTGGTCCCGTGAGCGAATGGACAGAACCTGGGGTCGCGTGGAAAAGCCTTCTTCCTGTTCTCAGCCCCTCCGTTTCCCCTCCGTCACTCCAGCTGATGCCTGAGTCTCTCAGGCCAAGGACTGGGTGGCAGACCCCAGGGAAGGCTTTCTCTGGGTGCAGTGCGTGGGGAGAGACGTGGGATTCGGAACCAGCCCTGTACCAGGGAGCTGAGAAACTGCTCTCAGTTTCGAAAGGAGTCTCCTTCTGCATTTGTTCTTTTTTAAAGACAGATTTTATTTATTAATTTGTGCAGAGAGGGGAAAGGAGGGAGAGAAACGCCGGTGTGCGAGAGACACACATCAGGACACGGCTGTGACCCGCGAGCCGCCGGGTCAGGTTCGTGGGGCGCTCGGCGCGTGCTCACCGGGGCAGCCTTTCTCGTGTGGACCCGCATCTGACACTTCGTGTGAGCAGCCCAGCTTACGCTTCCAAGAACTTGTTTAGAAAGCCTGTTAAGGAAGTTAGCAAGGGCTCTGTCCCAAGGCCCAAGGCGTTCCTTTGTTTTTAAACACAGACACTTGAGCACGTGAATTTTGATGTATCATACACGCTAAGGTTGACCAGGGGCCTTGGAGGTGGCCCTGTGGCTGTGCCTTCATGGTAACCCCAGGGCGTTTGTCCCGTCTTTGGGTCCCTGAAGCCCCTCTGAGTGGGGCCTGAGGTGCATATGCCAAGTGTTTCCAAAGACTCCTCTGTTGTTTTCCTCTTCCTTTGACACTCATCGGTCTTCAAGAGCTTTACAGCTCTCGGTGAACTCCCCGAGTACAAATCAGTGATTTCAGACAGTCTTCCATAATTAAAAAAAATACTCATGGTCAGCGTCACCCAGTATTCGTCTATACATTGGCATTTTTTTACCTAGGTTCTAGGTTCTGGAAAGAATTCGTTCCATTCTGTGGAAAGTCAAGGGCAAGTCAGCACCCTGGCTGCGTGTGAAATTCTTGGGGTGCAGTGGGACCTGGGCACCAGTCACTTTTTTTAAATTTAAATACTTTGTTTATGCTGTTACAGTTGTTCTGGTTTTTCCCCCTCTGTCCCCCTCCACCCAGCCAGGCACCAGCAACTTTTAAAGCTGCATTCCAACGCGAAAGCAGAGTGACTGCCGAGTGTTTGGAGGACTCCGTGTAGGGCCCATGCTGCCCCATCCGGCAGATTTTCCCATGAGCCTCCTGTTCCTTCTTTCCACGCAGCCGGTGCACAGGGCTGGGAACCGGGAACCACCACCAGCAAGGGGCATCAGGCGCCTACTGGATATGTATATTTTTTCCTGCATCGCACCCTGTGAACTCTGAGGCTGGCTCCTCTGCCTTGGAGCCTGGCACTCTGCTTTGGGAGCCTCTCCTTCAGCATTAGAGAACCCAGACCGCTATAGAAAGCAAGGTCATTACCATACATTTGCATTGCAATAAAGAGCAAATGACAGAAATGCATGTAACAAAAGATCATTTTTTACCGAGGTGTGTGAGAAGCTGTCTCCGTCTGCTTCCAGGATTGGCGGTTGTGAAGGCAGGAGGCTGGCGGGGAGGCTGCGGCGCCAGGGGAGGCGGGGCCTCGTCCCTGGGCACTGTGACGCACGCGGTGCCTCCCTCTCTCAAGGTGCAGACTCTGCAGCGCACCGGGCTGAGGAATGACCGACCTGATAAACACGTCACTTCAGATTTTTATTTGCGTCATTTTGTGAGACTCTGACAGCTAACCTGAATAATGTGAGGCTGAGGCCGAAGTAGACGCACGTGGCTTTGAGTGACGTCAGCGGTTCTGCGATCTGGTGCCAGTGGCTCTCCAAGGGGTGGCAGGGCCGAGAAGCACCTCTGGTGTCAGCTCAAGGGCGGGAGACAACCCAGCTGGCTCTCCCAGAGGTACCGGGCCACCAGCCATCACTGGGAACAGCCTGGTGTGAAATTCTCCATCCGGGTCCTGTGTTTTGGTCTTTCTGTTGGAAGCACCATCACTTTTCAGCCTGGAAGGGGATACCTGGTCAAGGATGGTGATAGTAGGCTTGCTCTACCCGAGTCCTTTCCTCTCCTTCCCTCCTCGTCCCAGGAACCTCTGGGGGGGGGCCACGGGGGGCCCGCCCGCCTCTTTGAGTGGCCTGATCGGACGAAACCAGCCTCAGTCACCCATAACACGCTCAAGTCAAGGGAAGGGGCACCGTGGATCCCTCCTGGGTGCCCAGCACGTGCCTTCCATACATTGTGACGCGTGTCCGCACAGGGGCCCTCTCAGGTGGGCGGCGTGCGTGGCGGGTCTCAAAGGCTGGTGTGTTGAGCCTCACCTGTGTTCTGAGCGAGCTCACCTTCCTGTTGGGCTCTGTGCTTGGCTGTGAATGTGCCACATGTTTTTCACGCTAGAAACCAGGTATTGTAGAAGGGAAATGGCAGTGAGGATGAGTGATTCTAGCCGAGGTCCCAGGTGTGTAAATTTGGTCTCCCGGCAGGTAGGCCTTTTTGCTCTCTAGAGCTTGGGGGGGTGGGATGGAAGAGGTGACGCCCTTATATGGATCTCTGTGGGGGTGGCTAAACTGCAGTTGCTTTTACAGCTATGACTTTGCGTTACCCGACTTTTTGTTTTAAAGCAGAGTGTCAAACTCATTCTCACTTGGAGGCCACATCGGACTCGAGGTTGCCTTCAAAGGGCCGAATGTCATTTCAGGACTGTATACATGTAACTGCTCCTTAACTAGGGGCAAGGAGCTTGGTGTTGTCGTAGGGTAGAAACAAGGTGCCTGGCCAGATAAAAGAAGGTGGAGGGCCTTGTGTTTGCCACCTGTGGTTTAAGGGTACATTAATGTAGGTGTCGGCTTATTTGGAAATCAGGGAAAGGAACTCGCAGGAATGAACGGGGATTTGGAGCCAGGTAAACAGCCCAGTCTGACTCAGCACTCTCGCCACGTTGGTGCTGCCCTCCGCCTGGGGCAGGGCTCCCCGCCCCACAGACCTCGGCTCCCCTGGGGTGTAGGCAGGGCGGGGCCAGGATGTGTGGGTGCTGTGGGCCGGATTCCAGCAGATGATCTTTCAACACATACGTGGTCAACAACCTTTCCACGGGAGGGGGTAAACTGATGTTTTCTCCAGAAAAAACTATACGCCTCTCTAACTTCGAAATGAGAAATTTATTACGTGAAATTTATTACAGGTTTTCCAAGTCAGACAGCTGCTTGGAGGCATATTAAATGATTTAAAATTCAGAGAGTCAAACCAATCACTCATTCCCGGGGAGCAGCATTCTGCATGCACACCCGAGTTGCAGAGCGGCGTCTGCCTGCGCCCGCACACTTGCCCGGTCTCTCCTCGGGTGGGTCCCCAGGTTGGGAGCGGGGGTGAGCTGGCCAGGAATGAGTGCCCTGCACCACGTGCCCAACAGGGACAGGCCCGGCCGGCTGGAGAAGGGAACCCCAAGCGAATTGGCTGGCATTTGCACTTGCCCAAGGATGTTTAGTCCCTTTTTATGGAGCACCTACCAGAAAGTTTCTTGGCTCCTTAACCAGCTTGCGGTTGCAGCCTCACACGAAACAGGTCGAAACCCACAGAGCCGCGTTCCCCCCTCGGCACCATGGAACTCGGATGACTTTTTGTTCTGGAGGCTGTCTGGTGCATTGTGGGGAGGCAACAGCGTCCCCGGCCTCCAGGCCTCCACTCACTGTGCCGGCAACACCCTCCCACACACCGCTGTGGCCCACAGCAGTGTCTCCAGGTATTGCCACATGTCCTTGAGGAGCAACAGTTCCCCTCTTGAGAGTCCTGCTCGAGGAGAACCATGGAAGGGCCATCAGTGTCTTTGTGGGCGTCGAAGCCCCAGAAGGGCCCTTGTCTGCAGAGCAGGGTTGTAGGTAAGTGGCCCCCGTGGAAATGTGAAAGGGGGTCTCAGTTTGCAGCCAGACTAACGCTAAAGCTTTTAAGCATTTTAATTTCAGAAAGATGTGGGTGATTTTTACTGAGGTGAAGCAGTAGAAGACTAGAAATAGCTTTTTTTAAAAATCAGATCAAGGAAGGTTCTGGAAGTGTTCTCTGATATTTTCAGGAAATGCGTTTCTGAGCGGGGTCTCTCCCACCCACGTTT
>JAPYXV010003143.1:0-12524 GCA_028533065.1 Trachops cirrhosus
GGAAGCTTCTTATTTGGCCTTCTATCTTGATTGAGAGCCTTGCTGGGTAAAGTAGCATTGGTTGCAAACCTCTGGTTCTCATTACTTGGAATATGTTTTGCCATTCTCTTCTGGCTTAGAGAGTTTCTGTTGAGAAGTCAGCTGCTAGCCTTTTGGGGCTCCTTGTATGTTACTTCCTGTTTCTCCCTTGCTGCGTTTAATATTCTCTCTTTGTCTTGAAATTTTGCCATTTTAATTATGATGTGTCTTGAAGTGGGTCTCTTTGTGTTCCTGTTGATTGGGACTCTCTGTGTTTCCTGGATTTGTGTGACTTTTTCTCTCATCAAATTAGGGAAGTTTTCCGTCATAACTTTTTTAAATAGGTTTTCTATTCCTTGCTCTTCTTCTTCTCCTTCAGGTGTCTCTATTATATGGGTATTATTACGTTTCATATAGTCTTCCATTTCTCTTAATCCCTCTTCATTCTTTCTGAGTCTCTTTTCCTGTTCTTGCTGTGTCTGGGTGCTTTTCTCTACTTTGTCCTCTAGCTCCCTAATCCAATCTTCTGCCTCATGGATCCTGCTTTTGATTCCTTCTACTGTGTTCTTCAGTTCAGAAATTGTATTCTTCACTTCCTCTTGGCCCTTGTTGATAGTTTCTATTTCCTTTTTCATGTTGATATACTTTGCAGTAAGTTCATTGTAACTTCCCTGTAGTTTCTGGAAACTCATTGAGAGTTCGTGGATCTTCCTGATAATCATTGCTTTGAACTCAGAAACTGATAGTTGAGTTGCCTCTATTTCAATTAGCATTCTTTCTGAGGCTTCCTCTTTTCCATTCATTTGGGGATTGTTTCTTTGTCTTCTCATTGTTCTTGAGACTCTCTTGCGAGCTTCAGCTTCCTAATTGATCTGTTCTGGCTCCCTAGGTTTATGGTATGAACTTCTGTGGTAGAATACCTGTGAGATTCTGTGGAGCAGTCTCTTTCGGGTATCCAGGCGTTCACAGCTTCCACCTACTCTTTTTTGTGATCAGTTGGAGGGGTAAGGCAAAATGGTTTAAGACAACAAGAGAGTATTCTATGATATTTACAGTAGCAGTCAGTACAGAGGAGACAGGATATTCTATGGCTTTGTATAGTGTTAATTGTGATCTTCCACCCCACTAGCCACTTTTTAGAAAGGATGTAAAGATGATAAGACTCTTGTTGGAAAGGAAAGGATTGTGAATTGACTCTAGAAAGCAGTGAGGATGTGGGAAGTCAGAATCTGAGGTAGGGTGAGAGTAAAGAGTAGTAAATAGGTGAAGTGTGTGAGAGAATAGAGTTAACCACTACAGTAATAGAGTTCAGGAAACTGTGAAGTGGGCTAAGATCTGGGATGGGTGTCGTGAAGTATTTACAATTGTGTGGAATAGCTATTATTTACAGTAATATTAGAATAACAATCATATGATAGAATGTATGAAATTTATAGAATAAGAATAGAGAGTATTGAGCCTTGTACTGAAGAATAGAAAGTATTGTACTAGGAACACAAATGGAGGACAGTAAATTAGCAATACACTATGAATGAGACAACAGGGGAAACCTATCAAATGATACAATGTAACCAACCAAGCAAAGAAGTCGATACAAAAAGAAGAGGAATACCAAAATACTATATAATTAAAAGGTGTAGGAATAATGAAATAATGATTATACAATTATGCAATTACTTGCAGGTTCAAAAAAAAAAAAGGAAGGAACCCAGCAGAAGATGGAAGGAAGAAAAGATAAGAAAAGATAAACCCCTTCTATAACTGGAAAGCAAGGGAGAAGGGTCAACACTAGGGTGACAGAAAGAGAAGCATAAAGAATTGATAGATCAAAAAATAATATGAATTTAAAGATAAAAGATTACTTAAAAATAATTAAAAGAAAGCAAACACAAAAAGAAAAACAAGCAGAAAAAAAAAAAAAACCCACACACACCTATTGTTGGTTTCAGACTGGCCAAACCGGTTTTTCTAGCTGCTTTCAGCCCACTGAACAGCCACTGGAGACAGTTTTTCTCTGCTCCCGTTCATGACTCAGTCAGCCTCTGGTACACTGTTCTTGGTGCAGGCGTGCGTTCTCCCCCAGCCCGACTGGTGCCTCCAGGAAGGGACCTGTGTGTCAGGGCTTGGTGCAACTATGTGTGTCCTTGGGAGTTCACCACCGTGTCTTCCAATGTCCCGCAGAGCGCCCACCCCTTTTCCAGGTTCAGGGGTGCTCGCTTTCTGGATCCCAAAGGGTGCCCTCTTTCCCCACATTCACAGCCTGGGCATGATAGGTCCCGGGAAGCGCCTGAGCCTTTTCCTTTTTCAACACTGTGGTTTCTGAGATTTTCACCAAACCACACTCTCTCTCTGGCTTCGGGGCGCAGGTGTAGAGGTGGGTGCCTTTGGATGCATGGGGTGGGGTGCGCACTTTCACTAGGGCTTTGCATAGGTGCTTATAGCCCCTGTGTGGGTGCCTCTTCATCCTCACTCCTGTCTCTGTGCTCTCCGGTAAACTGGCCTCCCCGGGTGCTGCTCAGTCCTTGTTTTGCCAGGGAGGGAGCGGATGACCCAGCTCTCTCCCGGGAAATGCGGCCAACCCAGGCATTTCGGGTCTGGAGCTGCAACCCCCTTGGTCCCCCCACTGATCCACATAGTCTACTTACCCTCGGGTTTTTCAATGTCCACTACAATTTGTGATCTCCTATTTTCAGTTATGTCGTGATAATGTTGGCTCTTTGTTCTGTTCCTACCTAGAATGGCGATTAATTTTCCCCCTGGGTGTGGGAGATGTAGAATCTGCTCCTTCTTACCATGCCGCCATCTTCCCAGTCTGTAAATTCATTTTCATTTGTTTCCAGAAACTTTTTGATTGCTTCCTTGATCTCATTATTAACCCATTCATTGTTTAATAGCATGCTATTCAATCACCATGAATTTGAATGTTTTTGAGTTTTTTCCTAGAGGTTGGTTTCTAGTTTCAGACACCTTGGTCCAAGAAAATGCTTGATATGATTTGAATTTTCTTCAACTTGTTGAGGCTGGTTTTGTGTCCTATCATGAGGTCCCTCTGAAAATATTCCATGTGTATTTGAAAAGAATATGTATTTTGAGGTTTTGGGATGAAAGTTTCCATATATTTCAGTTAGGCCATTTGATCTAGGGCATTGTTCAATGCCACAATATCTTTGTCAATATTTTCTTTGAACGATCTATCCATTTTTAACAGTGGGGTGTTAAAAACCCCTTCTATAACTGTGTTTCTGTCAATATCTCTCTTGAGGTCCTCCAAGATTTTCTTTATATTTTTGCATGCTCCTATGTTGGGTGCATATATGTTTATGTTTATGTCTTCCTGATGGATTCCTTTCTTAAGTATTATTAAGTGTCCCTCTGTGTCTCTTTTTATGGCCTTTGCTTTGAAGTCTATTTTGTCTGATGTGAGTATTGCTATCTGGCCTTTTGTTCCTGTCCATTTGCTTGGAATATTTTTTTCCATCCCTTCACTTACAGTTTGTGTAAGTCTTTTGCTCTGAGGTGGGTTTTATGTAGACAGCATATGTATGGGTCATGTTTTCTTATCCATTCAGCTATTCTATGTCTTTTGATTGGAGCACTTAAGACATTTACCTTTAAGGTTATTATAGATAGACACTTATTCATTGCCACTTTACTCCCTTTGTGCCTCTGTTCCTCTCTCTCTCACCCTTTTCCTTCATATTCCTTTTTTCTTTTAAGATTTTATTTGTTCATTTTTAGAGACAGGGGAAGAGAATGAGAGAGAGGGAGAGAAATATCAGTGTGTGGTTGTTTCTCGCACTCCCCATACTGGGAACATGGCCCATAACCCAGGCACGTGCCCTGACTGGGAATCAAACTGGCGACCCTTTGGTTCACAACCCACACTCAATCCACTGAGCTGCACCAGCCAGGGTTATATTCTTAAAGCAGTCCCTTTAGCATGTCTTGCAGTAGTGGTTTGGTAGAGGTGTATTCTTTGTCCTTTTTTGTCTGGGAAACTCCTTATTTTGCCTTCCATTTTAATTGAGAGCCTTGCTGGATCCAGTAAATGTGGTCGGGGGCCTTTGCTTTTCATTATTTGGAATATTTCTTGTCCTTACCTTCTGGCTCCCAGTGTTTCTGTTGAGAAGTCAGCTACTAGCCTTTTCGGGGCTACCTTGTATGTTACTTACTGTTTCTCTCTTGCTGCCTTGAAGGTTCTCTGTATTGGAATTTTGCCACTTTAATTATGTGTCTGGGAGTGGGCCGCTTTGGGCTCCTCTAGATTGGGACCCTCTGTGCTTCCTGGATTTATGTGACTTTTTTTGTCATCAAATTAGGGAAGTTTTCCATCATTACTTTTTCAAACAGGCTTTGTTTCCCTTGTTCTTCTTTTCCTTCTGGTATCCCTATTATATGGATATTATTCCATGTCAGGTTGTCCTGCATTTCCCTTAACACCTCTTCATTCTTTTTGAGTCTTTTTTTCTTTTTCTTGCTCTCTCTAGAAGTTTTTTGTTTTTTTTTCTATCTTATCCTACAGCTCACTGATTTGACCCTCTGCTTCATCTAGCCTGTTTTTGATTCTTTCCACTGTGTTCTTCAATTCAGAAATTGTTTTCTACGTTTCTTTTGGCTCTTGTTGATAGTTTCTATGTCCTTTTTCAATGCAGTGTAATTTGCAGTAAGTTCCTTGTAGGTTCCCTGTAGTTTTTGGTAATTCTCACTGAACTCATTGAGCTTCCTTATAACCATTGGTTTGAACTCATTATCTGACAGTTGATTTGCCTGTATTTCATTTAGCATTCTTTCTGAGCATTCCTCCTTTCCTTTTGATTGATGATTGTTTCTTTGTCTTCCCATTATTTGTGAGACTTTTCTTGTTTATTTCTGCTTCGTTAATTGATCTGTTTTGACTCCTTGAGATTGTGGTGTGAACTTCTATGGTAGGAGACCTTTGAGATTCAGCCATGCAGTCTCCTTGATCTCCTGAACTTTATTCTCTTGGGATACCTTTTATGCCATTAATGTTGGCTCTCTGGATGTAAGTGGGTTTTGACTGTTGTTGGATCATTTTTTGGTGGTCCTTCCCTCCTACTGGTTAATTGAGGGTCACCCTGCCCATCACATTGTGTATACTGCTGTGCAGGTGCTGCCAGAACAAAACTAAAACTACAAAACCCAGGGAGCAAAATTACAGCCACAAAAATATCTCTGCCCCCTCTCAGCAACCCACTATCAACACAAAAGAACCAGTATTAATTCAGGTGTAAAGGCATTGAAACTGTTATAAGAAAGGTGAGAAATAAACTATAGTATAAAATTTAGTGACTTAATATGCACAAACTTGATGGAGAAGAATGTTAAAAAGCCATGCAGGAAAGAAATCACTGCAAATCATGGAGAAGACCACAGTGGATTTCTCCTCGGTAGCCTCTAGTATCTACCACTGTTTTTCATTTCTGGATCTGCCTCTGGTGATGTCAGATGTTGACCCTGTCAGACTTTAGGCAGCCTTTCAGAGACTGTCAGGGATCTACTGTCTATAGCTATGTCCTTCAGTTGTCAATCTAGTCACTCTGCACTCAGCAGTCAGGCTTAAGGCCCAAAGGGCAGGGTATAATTCCTCCTGGTATTGGGTTTATTGTTTCTCCTCAGGTGCCTGCTGCTTGAGGGGAGTGGTCTGCCTGAGTAGGATGGCTGCTGTTGTAGGGGTTATGACTCACCATCCAAATCTGGTCTTTATTCTGTCAGTTCTGTCCCTAATGCCTCTGTCCCCAGTCTCTTCTCAGGTGTCCCTAGTCCACTCTGTTCCCCCTTTGCCAGGGGTCTACTATCTGTGGCTGACTCCTTCAGTTGTTAATCTAGTCACTCTGCACTCAGCACTCAGGCTTAGGCACCATAGAGCTGCAGTCTCTGAGCTGGGGACAGGGCTGTTGTTTCCTCTCAGGCCCTACACTATCAGAGGGGAGTGTTCTGCCTGAGCATGATGGCTTCTGCCTTATGGGGGATGACTCAGCACCCTGATCCTGGTGGCTACTCTCTCAGCTCTGTCCCCAAAGCTTCCATCCCCAGTCTCTTCAGGCTTCTCTATCCCACTCTGCTCCTGCCTTTGCTGCAGCCCGGAGTAAGTGGCTACAAATGAAAATATGTGCATTGGCCCTTTAAATGGCTCTTTGGAGTCTCCAGCCATCCATCTCTGGCAGAGAGCCACCCTGCTGCTTTTCACTTCTGGTTGCTACCTGTGTACTTTTTTGGGCTCTGGTGTTGTAGGCTGGGGATCCCAGCTTCGGGTATAGACCCCATACTCTTCAGGATGATCCAACCAGTTGCTTAATTATCCCTCTTGAGCTACAACCTGTGCGCTCCCAGCCAGCCTTCTTGAGTCTCCACCTTACTCCTTACCAATCAGTTAGTGCTGTAGATGATTCTTCTGTCTGTCTGAGGTTATAAGGCTCCTTTATTGCTATTGTTCAGTTGTTTTTTCCAGGTGATTTCTACCCAGTTTAGTTGTAATTCCAGATTGGACCTGGGAGGAGGTTAGTGGGGCTTTCATTTACTCCTCTGCCATCTTGCCTGTCCCCCATAAATTTTCTTGATGTACTGTGCAATGATACTTTATCAAACATGAGTTTGGAGCAGTAATTGCATAATCTTCTATTAACTTTACCAGAAAGCCCCTCTCTTTTACCTACCATCACCAGGGCACCATCAGTGCCTATACCAGATATGTTTACAATGGACAAAGAAAATCTCTTTAATGTATTTTTTAGTGCTTCATATAAATCTCTTGATTTAGTTGTATCTTTTGAGAGTACTAAAGAAGCCATTTCTTCAGTGACATTATATTTGTCATCAATGCCCCAATAAAAATGGCAATTTGAGCTGTATCTGTAGCATCAGTGCTATCACCCATCACCAAAGCATAAAATTTAAAATTAGCAGCTTTACTCTCCAAACTTTTTTGAATAGATTTTCCAATTTCTTCATGTCACCTGGATATAATCTGGTGAGACAAGCTGATTTTAGAAATATCCTCCTTTCTTTCAGGGCAAATTATATCTGCCATGCTTTCTATACATTGATAAATAAACTCACCATAAGTAAATGGTTTTGATTTTTTTCTGTTAAATATGCTACCACATAACTAGCTTTTACAATGGAATCCACCCAAGTTGTAACTTTTTGAAAACAATTTTGTTGAGAAGACAGACTTTTTTCAATTCTGCTATTTTTTTCCTTATGACACAATCCTTCATACTCATTGAATTTGGCAGCATGTTTTTGCATATAATGCCTTTTCAAATTAGAGTCTTTAAAAACTTGCACAAATTCCCTACAAATTAAGCAGAGCTCCTTACTATTTGCCTTGACAAAAAAAATAGTAATCTGTTCCACTTTTCATTGAACAAATCTTCCTTCATAATTTTTTTGGGGGGTTTTCTTTTTGAGATGTTGTAGAAGCCATGCTGCGATTAAAAAATAATAACACATAAGGGACTTTATTTACTTTTATTATGAAAATTAATTGACAGGAAAATAGAAAGCAAGGTTTGGGCCCTTCCACAGCCCTCTTGGCTGCTGATGTGGGGCAAGACAGAGGGTCAAATGTAAAGTGTTGGATGATGTGTGAGGTGATGCCCAAGTGTGGAATTACCTTAAATAATCAAATAAGAAAGCCTATCTGACTTCTAAATAACATTAAATGCCTAACATTGCAATAGTAGGTTGAAATATTATTGATAGTCGCTGCCTTGCTAAGTCACCACAAGCACATGTAATGTCTGATGGTGTCAATTCTACTGTCTTCACAGTGGAAGACCATATTGGAAGCTGTACACCGCCATAAAACTGAAGCCATACATGCATACAAATAGCAAGAGCATACATACATTTATCTTACATGACACTGCAACACATAATCAAAAAAAACTCAAAATATTTTAAGTAAATTGACAATTTTCTGTTGGGTCGCATTCATAGCCATCCAGGGCCACATGTGGCCCACAGGACACAGACTGGACATCCCTGATGTAAGTCTTTATTAAAAGGCACTCCATGCAATGTACAGCATGGTGACTATAGTTAATGATACTGTGTTGCATATTTGAAAATAGCTAGGAGAGCTGATCTTGAAAGCTCTCATAAAAAACAGAAAAAACATATTTTTGGAACTATGTGTGGTGACAGATGCTAACTGGACCATTGTGGTTATCATTCTGTAATACGTACAAATATTGAATCATTATGGCATACATACATCAGACACTAATGCTATATGTCTATTATCCCTCAATTAAAATTAAATTTTTAAAAAAATTTTGAAAAGGTGCTCCAGTTTTCTCAAAAGATCAATACTATCATTTTCATGGCATTTGATCTCCTATGTGTACTATTGTTGAAGGTTAACAGATATTAATTACCATCACGTGGCATGAGAAAGAATCTTTTCCTTGGGGTGGACAAATTGTAGAAGATTATTACCACATACCTATGTTTCTCCCATATCTTACAATCTTCCTAACAATACTTCATACTCCAAACCCCACTCAGTCACTCTTTGACATAAATATTTAAGGAAATGTAGTGAATAGGAAGGAGCATGGAATGTGAAGCCAGAGAGACCTAGCTTTGAATTCTGGTTTAACTTTCTAGGTCAAGCACCATTATTAATTTCTCCAACCTATATTCTCTCATCTATAAAATGGAACTTTTAATTCCTATTATTACACAAAATAATGGATATAGTTTGTAGTCTTCATGGTGCATAGTATTTATTAAATGAGTATTTGATTATATACATTTCCATGGTATTTTAATCAGAATTCTGTAATCCAAGTAACTAGAAATTCCCAGGCCTATAAAACAAGGTCACAGTTCCTTTTAAAGTTTATATTATTATGGCATAATTCTCCATAAGCCTGATTACCAAAAAAATGGCCACCTCCAAAATGTCCGCAGTTATTTTGGGGAGCACTCCAGAGGGTCCTCATAATTGCCCAGAAAACAGTTACCAACACACCTACCTTCAATTTGCTGTTCTGGCTGTTATGTAGCCATGCTTCCTGCCCAGAGCCACCTGGAGAAGCTTCCCAGACCACTTCCACCAGCATCTTGTGACCCCTGGGGTCTGAGGGAAGCCAGCGCATGGAAGGACAAAAAAGGCTAAGGGCTCTTTCCCAATTCTATGTCATATTATAGACAAGGTTTATTGAAGTTTGGAGGGACAGATAATTAAAATTTGGGAATTGGGATTAATATTTTTTAAGTGTGGCTGGTGTCAGTCTGTTTATGAGAATTTCTACAGATGGTATTTCTGCCATTGGTGAAAACAGGAGAAACAATTGGTGAAAACAATCATTGAAATGCTCAAGACTCAGGTAGTAGCCATGTTTTAAGTCAAAAGATTCATGAATCAAAAATAACTTTGTACACAGCAATATGACCCTGCCTGGCGTGCAGAGTCAATCCTCTTCACTTGCAGATTCCATATTTGCAAATTTGTTTACTTGCGAAAATTTATTTGTAAGCCCAAATCAATACATATGGTACTTTTCAGTAATTCTTGAACATGAATCTAGGCAGAGAGGTGAGAAATTTGTCAGTCATACACATGCCCAGCTGAAGTCAAACAAGGAAACACTCTGCCTTCTTGTTTTATTTCTGAGAGTATAAAGAGTGACATTTTCAAGTATATTTAGTGCTGCATTTGTCACACTCTTATCCTTTTTGTTGGTGATTCTATTTAAAATTAGTCACAAGCATAGTGCTGAACTACTGTCTACTATTCCCGAACACAAGAAGGCTGTGTTGTGGGTTTGCCTCAGGGCTCTCAGGAGAGAGCTAGGTCAACCTCACCGTCCCAGGCCAAACAAGGAATGAGCAACACTGGGAGAGGCCTGTTTACTTGAAGGCACAGAGAGGGGAGTGAGGACTGAGAGGCACTCACACAGGAGCTGGGAGCACCCACAGATAGCCCAGGGAAGAGTGTTTGCCCCAGCCTGTGCAACCAAGGGCAGCCTGGCCAGGCGCCCTGGCCGTGCAACCGCCCCCCAAACAGGAGAGAGTGTGATTGTGTAGAAGATCCGGAGCCTACAGCTGTAAAAAAGGAAAAGGCACGGGCGCTCCGCCAGATCTCCAGTGCTCAGACCATGAATTCGGGGGAAGTGACTGCCCCTTGCAACCCCCAGAGTTCACACCCATGAACCTGGAAAAGGAACAGGCACTCCACAGGATCCCGGAGCCCATGGCAGTGAGCTCTGGAGAGCGTGCATAGGAGCACCCAAATCCCACACCCAGGGCCCTTCAGAGAGGCACCAGACCAGCTCTGGGGAGTACTCGGCTAGCCCTGCGGACAGTACGCTAGAGGCGGACTGAGTTCTGAAGGGGAAGGGAGAAAAGTAATTCCAGTTGCCCCTCAGCCTGCTGAAGCCAGCAATATCAGAAAAACCAGTTCGGCCACTCTGAAACCAACAAAAGTTTTTTTCTGTTCAACTTTGACTATTTTTTTAACGAACTTTTTATTTTTTAATTCTTATTTTTAAATCTCTCAACTCCTTATGCTTCTCTCTCTTTCATTCTAGTGTGGTTCTTTCTCCCTTTCTTTCCAAATTTATGTTTTCTACCTTCCATCTTCTCCTTTTTTCCATTTTTTTTGAACCTGGAAGTAATTGCATATTTGTATTATCATTATTTCATTATTCTTACACTTTTTATTTTAATAGTATTTTGGTATTCCTCTTCTTTCTATATAGTCATCTTTGTTTGGCTGCTTATATTGTATCATTTGATAGGTTTCCCCTGTTATCTCATTCACAGTATATTGCTCATTTACTGTCCTTCATTTGTGTTCCATTAGTACACTGCTCAAGGTCCTATACTCCCTACTCTTGTTATCTAGATCTCATAGACCCTATCATATGATTGTTGCTCTAATATTAATGTAAATAATAGCTATTCCATACAATTATAAATACTACACAACACCACTCCCAGATCTTAGCCCACTTCACATCTTCCTGAACTCTATTACTGTAGTGGTTAACTTATTCTCTCACACACTGCAACTATTTAATAATCTTTATTCTTACCCTACCTCAGAATCTAACCTCCCACAACCTCACTGCTTTCTAGATCCAACTCACAATGCTTTCCTTCCCAACAAAAGTCTTATCTTCTTTACATCCTATCTAAAAAGTGGCTAGTGGGGTGGAAGATCACAATTGACACTATACATAGCCAAAGGATCTCTTATCTCTTTTCTACTGGCTGCTACTGTAAATATCATAGAATACTCTCTTGCTGTTTTAAACCATTTTGCCTTACCCCTCCAACTGATCACAGAAAAGAGTACGGGGAAGCTGTGAACACCAATATACCCAAAGGAGACTACACCACTGAATGTCACAGGTATTCTACCACAGAAGTTCAACCATAAACCTAAGGAGCCAGAACAGGTCAATTTAAGAAGCAGACGCTAACAAGAAGAGCCTCACAAACATTGGGAAGACAACGAAACAACCCCCAAATGAAAGGACAGGAGGAAGCCTCATAAAGAATGATAAATGAAATAGAAGCAACTCAACTATCAGATATTGAGATCAAAACAATGATTATCAGGAAGTTCAATGAGCTCACAATGAGCTACCAGAAACTACAGGGAAGCTACAATGAACTCACTGCAAACTACATCAACATAAAAAGGAAATAGAAACTATCAACAAGGGCCAAGAGGAAGTGGTGAATACAATTTCTGAACTGAAGAACACAGTAGAAGGAATCAAAAGCAGGATCCATGAAGCAGAGGATCGATTCAGCAAATTAGAGGACAAAGTAGAAAAAAACACCCAGAAAGAGCAAGAAAACTAAAAGAGGCTCAGAAAGAATAAAGAGGGATTAAGAGAAATGCAAGACAATATGAAACGTAATAATACCCATATAATAGGGATACCAGATGGAGAAGAAGAAGAGCAAGGCTTAGAAAACCAGTTTGAAAAAATAATGATGGAAAACTTCCCTAATTTGATGAGAGAAAAAGTCACACAAATCCAGGAAACACAGAGAGTCCCAATCAACAGGAACACAAAGAGACCCACTTCAAGACACATCATAAAAAAATGACAAAATTTGAAGACAAAGAGAAAATTTAACGCAGCAAGGGAGAAACAGGAAGTAACATACAAGGGAGCCCCAAAAGGCTAGCAGCTGACTTCTCAACAGAAATGCTCCAAGCCAGTAGAGAATGGCAAAACATATTCCAAGTACTGAGAACCAGAGGTCTGCAACCAAGGGTATTTTACCGAGCAAGGCTCTCAATCTAGATAGAAGTCCAAATAAGGAGCTTCCCAGACAAAAGAAGTCTAAAAGAATACACCTCCACCAAACCAGTGCTGCAAGAGATGCTAAAGGGACTGCTTTAAGGAAAGGAAGAAAAGAGAAACAGAGAGGGGAACACAGGTACGTAAATGTCAATGAATAAGTACTTATCAATAATAACCTTAAATGTAAATGGATTAAATGCCCCAATT
>JAPYXV010003144.1:0-12522 GCA_028533065.1 Trachops cirrhosus
CAATCTGGCAAAGGAAATAGACTTCCAGGAAGTCCAGGAAGCGCAGAGTCCCAAAGAAGTTGGACCCAAGGAGGAACACACCAAGGCACATCATAATGACATTAGCCAAGGTAAAAATGAAGGAGAGAATCCTAGAAGCAGCAAGAGGTAAGGAGACAGTTACCTACAAAGGAGTTCCCATCAGACTGTCAGCTGACTTCTCAAAAGAGGCCTTACAGGCAAGGAGGGGCTGGAAAGAAGTATTCCAAGTCATGAAAGACAAGGACCTACATCCCAGATTGCTCTATCCAGCAAAGCTTTCATTTAGAATGGGACAGACAAACTGCTTCTCAGATAAGGTCAAGTTCAAGGAGTTCATCATCACCAAGCCCTTATTGTATGAAATGTTAAAGGGACTTATCTAAGAAAAAGAAGATAAAAAACAGGTGTAGTAAAATGACAGCAAACTCACAATTATGAACAACCACACCTAAAACAAAAACTAAGCAAACAGCTGGAACAGGATCAGAACCACAAAAATGGAGATCACATGGAGCTTTAGCAACAGTGCAACTGGAGGGAGAGAGAGGGGGAAAAGGTACAGAGAATAAGTAGCATAGGCGGTAGGTAGAAAATACAAAGGGGGAGGGCAAGAATAGTAGGGGAAACGTAGAAGCCAAGAACTTACAAGTAAGACGCATGGACATGAACTAAAGGGGGGGAATGTGGGTGGGAGAGGGTGTGCAGGGTGGAGGGGAATGAAGGGGGGTAATGGCAGAACTGTAATATCATAATCAATAAAATACATTAAAATCATTTAAAGGTAACATATGCCACATGACGTTTCCTAACAAAATGTACATGTCAGTGAAATGAGGAATTGATACAGGAAAACATAAGAGGTCAAAAAATAAAAAAAGATCTGATGACAAGTGGTACAAAAACTGGCTATTACATAGTTAATGGCATGTTGAAAACTTAACAGAATGATACAGTGAATTCTCTGCAACTTAACAATATACTTTACATATATTGTAGAAAATTACCTGTCCTATCATGTACAAAATTTCCTTTTATTTTTTCCGAATCTCATGATTTTTCAATAACACAAAATTATTTTTATTCTCTGAACTGCCTATCATCTACCATTTGAATCTACTACCGTATTTTATTTTACCTTATCTGTCTGAAATTATTACTTGATATGTTTTTCCACAGGTCAAATTATTAGTTACTCTGCAAGGACCTTATAATCTCTTTATGTATCTAATTCAATTCCTTAGGCAAAAATAATCCCTCCTTTCATTATGTTCCACAACACTTCATTTATATTTATTATTTATAATATACATTAGTCTTTTCATACGTTGTAACTATCATTTAATTGACTAATTGGGTGTCACATTTAGAAAACCCTGTATTTTTTTTTTTTTGCATCTCTGAATTCCTAGTGTTTATTTAGCACAATGCTTGGTACAAAGCAGGTCAATAATAAGTGTCTACTACCTTAATAAATGTTCTCCAAATTATTCTTTATTACCATCCATTAAGGATTAATGTGTTCCCAAACTCAATGATCCATATTCCAATTGTTCCTATCATTTCAGAATTAACATGCAAGCTATCAACCTACACATTTGTGAAGACAGAATATTAACTTTTTAAGGTTAACTATATGAAGCAAATCAACCACCATAAAAAATAAAACAAACATATACAGCAACCACATACAAGGAAAACACCAAACAGAAAGGAAAAAACTTGATAAATGGAGAGATACACCATGTTTCTGAAACAGAAGATTCAATATCGTTAAAAGATAAATTCTTTGAAGAGATTAGCTAAAGAACATATATGCCTGTGGTGATGGCCTGGGAGTGCAGAGGGAGCAGGGCCTTTGTGGTGGTGGACAAAGAGGGAAAAAGTAGGGGCAACTGTAACAGCATAAACAATAAAAAATAAAGAAAAAAGATTAATTCTTCCCCAACATAATATTTTGCTGTGATGCCAGTATAATAAAAATTGTAGTTTGTTAGTCCTGTTCATCTGGAGAAAGACATGACAATGTCTCTTCTACCATGTACTAAGATATGTATATATAAAGCCATAATAATGTAAAATAGTGTGCTACTAGGACAATAGACAGATACATCACTGGAACAGGAAAAATGTGAATAATACCAAGAATTCGATAATGATGCAAACAATAACTCAAATCACTGTGGAAAACATAGATTATTTAATAATAATATTGAAAAAACTGCCCAACCATGTGGGAAGGAAAAAGTTTGATACATACCACACTATATTCTTAAATTAAATGGATAAAAGATTTAAGTCAAAGTAGTTCATTCTTCTCTCTACCAACCTTCCCTTACCCCTTGAGTACTTCAGTTTTCTTAAAGTCATGAGGTTGGGGCCAAACATGACAGCATCCACTCTGGGAAGGAGAGGGCAGTCCCACACTGTCAAGGACACAGCAGGGCTGGCTCCCATGAGAGGGTTGGGGACAGAGAGTCAATATTAAGAATGAGGTGTCAGAACCTGAAAAAGGTGAGGAGACCAACCATGGAGGGGGATGGGGAGGAGTGGTGGTAATAGAGGCAGCTATGCAGGGACGCAGCTGCAATCCATGGTGAGGTGTGGAGCCTGAATGAAGTTAGAATGAGCTCTGCATTAAAGGATGGCACCAATAAAAGATTTATTAATACAAGAGAATTGATCAAATAAGTAAGTACACTGAGGATAAATGGGAGTCAAGTGACAAACAGGAAATGAAAAACATTAGATTTTTTTCTAATATTTTTGATATTGTATAGATTTGGAAAAGTTACCAAAATTTTATGGTTCTCTCTATATAGAATCAATTGATATAGGAATAAAAATAGATGTATGAGCATATATATAACTATATATCAAAGCAGAAGAATCAATGTGACCTCACAGTCTTCAATACATGAGGATAAGTATAGAAAAAATACAGATGTGAATATATGTGCATCTGTGTATCTATATACATATACACACATCTATTTCCTAGCTATCCCGATTAAAAGGGCCTAAGAAAAGCAATACCCCAATAACAATGAGCATACCTAGTGTCACTTTGGATTCTAAATACCATTCTCACCTAGAACAAGAAATGGTGATTCTAGGGCTAGGGCAGAAATGATACAAGATAAGCCAGTAATATACTATTGTGTCAGAAGTAAAGAACAGTTAACAGAATGGAAGAAACATGGCAAAAGACACAAAAGTCAGGTTGAAGTGGTCCTACAAGCCAAACATGAGATAATATGAGCATCAAAATAAACATCAGCAATGAAAAATGACCCATTAAAATAAACTAGTAGTACATACGAGGTATCAATCCATACTAATACAAATAACTGGAGAGAGGCCCTGATTGGTGTGGTATAGTTTGCTGGACATCGTTCCACAAAGTGAAAGGTTGCTAGTTCAGTTCCCAGTCAGGGCACATGCCTAGGTTGCAGGTTCAGTCCCTGGTCGGGATGTGTACAAGAGGCAAGCTGATCAATGTTTCTCTCACATCAATGTTTCTGCCCCTCTCTTTTTCTCCCTCCTGTCCCATTTCTCTAAAAAATAAATAAATAAAATTTTAAATAAAAATAAAATACAGTAAAATAAAATAAATAACTGGAGAGTGGAGAAAGCTTTTTCTGAAAGTGGACTGCCAACTGATGAATATAAAAAAAGTTGGAATTAGAAAAATGCCATTTGCCACTGATCAGAGCAATAAATTAATTAAGCCAAGAAACAATAATGGTTGCTAGAATTAGTGGGTAAAAGGCATAAGGAACAAGGTATTTACATACAAAGTATTTCCCCACAAAAATGCGTACTGATTATTAAGGGAAAAAAGATTAACTTCCCAGTGGAGAAACCTTGCAGGCACAACCTTAACCAAGTGATCAAGGTAACATGACTAGTAATGGAAAAAACTGAGATCATGTATCAACTGTTAAGATGTAATGAAAAGAACTCAGCATTACTTCTGTGATATTCCTGCCCAAAACACATAATCTGAATTAAATAATGAGGAAACATCAAAAAAAATCCAAACAAGGGACATTTTATTAAAATATCTGGCCCTGGCTGGCGTAGCTTAGTGGATTAAGTGCGGACCTGTGAAACAAGAGATCGCGGTTCGATTCCCAGTCAGGGCACATGCCTGGGTTGCAGGCCAGTTCCCAGCAAGGAATGCACAGGAAGCAACCATACATTGATATTTCTCTCCCTCTCTCCTTCCCTTCCCCTCTAAATATAAATAAATAAAATCAAAAAAAAATAAAAATAAAAATAAATATCTGGCCTGTGTTCTTCAGAAGTATCAACTTTATAAAAGTCAGAGAAAAACTGAGTTATTATTTGAGATTAAAGTAGACTTAAGAAAGACAAAATGCATTCTGCAATCTTTTGGCTATGAAAACCATTACTGAAAAAATTGGAGAAATTAGGAAAATAAAAATGAGGTCTATGGACTACACAGAAATAACACAAAAATGTTTACTTCTTGATTTTTATGGACACGTTCTGGTCATGTGGTAAAAAGTCCTTCTTTATAGGAAATACTACAGCATTCAGGTGTCAGTATCATATTGATAAATTGCTCTCAAATGTTTTAGGGAAGAAAAGTTCTTTGCATGTACTGTTTTTTCTTTCTTTTTATTTTTACTTAATTATTTTTAGAGAGGAGAAAAGAGGGAAAAAGAGAGGGAGAGAAACATCAATGTGTTTCCCTCTCAAGTGCCCCCTACTGGGGACCTGACCTGCAATCCAGGCATGTGTGCTGATTGGGAATCAAACCGGCGACCCTTTGGTTCACAGTCCATCACTTAACTGATTGAGCCACACCAACCAGGGCTCATTTACTATTAATGAAAACTTTACAGAAGTTTGAAATTATTTCAAAATTAAAAGGAAAAACAAGTATTTTAAAAATGAACTTTGACAGACCTCTGGCCAAGATGGAAGCATATGTAGATACACTTTGCCTCCCCACATAACCAAAAGAAGGATAACAACAAATTTTAAAAAACAAAAAATAACCAGGACTGCAAAAAAATTGAATTGTACGGAAGTCCAACAACCAAGGAGTTAAAGAGGAATCATTTGTCCACACTGGTAGTCGGGGCAGAGAGGATACCCCGCAAGGAGGTGGCTGGAGGACCAGGTAGTCCAACATTTGCATACGGATAAACTAGGAGGAATAAGTGGGGAGGGAGACAGACCGCCCAAGCCAAGGTACCAGCAGAGGAAAAGAAAGCCACAAAAACTCTGACTGTAAAAACCTGAGGGGGTTGCAGTGGCAGGAGAGGCTCCCAGTCTCACAGGACAGTTTGTTGGAGAGACCCACAGGGTTCTAGAATATACACAAACCGACACACCAAAGGAATCAACATCAAAAGGGCCCAATTTGCGTGTGGGTAGCAGGGAAGGGAATGAAAGCTGGCAGAGAGCTGAGCAAGCAGCACTGTTCCCTCACAGACCCCTCCCCATACAGCGCCACAATGCAGCAAAAGGGGTTGCCCTGCCCTGGCAAAGACCTAAGGCTCCAACCTTTAAAATGTAACAGGAATGCTGAGACAAAGAATATGGCCTAAATGAAAGAACAAGTCAAAGCTCCAAAAATAGAACTAAGCGATAAAGAGACAGTCAACCTATGGGATGCAGAGTTCAACATAGCGGTAATCTGTATGCTCACAGAAATGGTTGAGTATGGTCGCAAAATAGAGGAAAAAGTGAAGGCTATGCAAAGTGAAATAAAGAAAAATATACAGGGAACCAGCAGTGAAGGGAAGGGAACTGGGACTCAAATCAACCATCTGGGGCAAAAGGAAAAATAAATATTCAAGCAGACTAGAATGAAGAAACAAGAATTCAAAAAAAATGAGGAGACACTTAGGAACCCTGGGACAACTTTAAACATTTCAATATTTGAATCATAGGAGTGCCAGAAGGAGAAGAGGAAGAGCAAGAAATTGAAAACTTCTTGGAAAAAATAATGAAGAACTTCCCCAATTTGACAAAGAAAACAGACTTTCAAGAAGTCCAGGAAGTTCAGAGAGTCCCAAAGAAGTTGGATCCAAGGAGGAACACACCAAGGCACATCATAATGACATTAGCCAAGGTAAAAATGAAGGAGAGAATCCTAGAAGCAGCAAGAGAGAAGGGGATAGTAACCTACAAAGGAGTTCCCATCAGACTGTCAGCTGATTTCTCAAAAGAGACCTTCCAGGCAAGAAGGGGCTGGAAAGATGTATTCCAAGTCATGAAAGACAAGGACCTACATCCCAGATTGCTCTATCCAGCAAAGCTTTCATGTAGAATGGAAGGGCAGATCAAGTGCTTCTCAGATAAGGTCAAGTTAAAGGAGTTCATCATCACCAAGCCCTTATTGTATGAAATGTTAAAGGGACTTATCTAAGAAAAAGAAGATAAAAAACATGTGTAGTAAAATGACAGCAAACTCACAATTATGAACAACCACACCTGAAACAAACAGAAGAAGAAACTAAGCAAACAGCTAGAACAGGAATGGAACCACAGAAATGGAGATCACATGGAGGATTATCAGAAGGGAAGGGAAGGGGAAAGAATGGGGAAAAGGTACAGGGAATAAGCATAAATGGTAGGTGCAAAATAGACAGAGGAGGTTAAGCATAGTGTAGGAAATGGAGACCCCAGGGAACTTACATGTATGACCCATGGATATGAACTAAGGGGTGGAATGCTGGTGGGAGAGGGGTGCAGGGCAGAGGGGAATAAATGGAAGGAAAAAAATGGGACAACTGTAATAGCATAATCAAAAAAATATACTTAAAAAATTTTAACAATATGAACTGTGAAAGCACAAAAATTATTTATACATTTGTTGTTAAGAAAGATTTTCTTTGCATAGTATGAAAAGCAAAAACAGCCCTGGCTGGTGTGGCTCAGTGGACTGAGTGCCAGTCCACAAACCAAAGGGTCGCCAGTTTGATTCCCAGTCGGGGCACATGCCTGGATTGTAGGCCAGGTCTCCAGTTGGGGGCGCACAAGAGCAACCACACATTGATGTTTCTCTCCCTCCCTTCCTTCCCCTCTCTGAAAATAAGTAAGGAAATAAATAAATAAATAAATAGGGGGTGGGCTGGGATGGGAGTAAAAGACAGAAAACTGTACTTGAACAATTAAAATTTGAATAAATAAAACGAAAAGCAGAAACAATAAAGAATGATGTGTAAATTATATAAAAGATTTAAATTTCTGAACAAAAAAATTAACCTGCTATAATACAACAGTAAAACCATGAAGATATAGTGAAAGATCAAACTCAAATGTTAAATTATGATCAAAGCATATAAAGCAAGTATGTAAGACAAAATAACAACATCTCTAATATAAAAACACTTCAGCCCTGGCTAGTGTAGCTTAGTGGATTAAGCATGGGCCTGTGAACCAAGGGGTTGCGGTTTGATTCCCAGTCAGGGCACATGCCTGGGTTGCAGGCCAGTTCCCAGCAGGGAATGCACAGGAAGCAACCATACATTGATATTTCTCTTCCTCTCTCCTTCCCTTCCCCTCTAAAGATAAATAAATAAAAATCTTAAAAAAAAACACTTCAAAAGAATAAATAGGAACATTACAATGTTAAAAGAAGAGCTATTCAAGGTCAATTAACAAACATTAATAACCTTTAAAGATATCTTCAAAATACTTAATGTTTCCAGTACTCAAAGAAAATTCAAACATCCTAATAGTTTCACTAAAAAGAATGACAAACACTGTTTTAATAGTAATATACAGTGGTTAAACTGTATAAGAAGATATGCTGAATAATAAGAGAAGGTTATGTGCTATCTCGCCTATAACTAATGTAGTGTAAGTTAGAAACTGCATTCTAGAGGGCAATTTCACACAATACACTTATTTAAGTTTCCGAAATGTTTATATCCACTCACACAGAGATTCTGTTGGTACGTACATGCCAAATATCAAATGAGGTACTTCAACAATAAAGGGTTCCTTAATTAAATTAGTTTATCAAAACTAACAATACTCTGTATTACATACTAACTATCCACAAAAAATAATGACAAAAATATACCTTACTGACATAAAAAAGATGTTCAGGTTAATAATTTTCAAAAACACACAAAATAATATAACAAAATTTTTACAAAGTATATATAGTATATGTAAAAATGCACACAAAAAATCTAAAAGGATCTGAACACGGAGATTTGGGATGATTTTTGTCTGTCTTTTTCAATTTTTTTTCTGTATTTTCAAATTTTTAAATTAAATATTATTGAATGTATTAGGGCAACACTAGTTAATAAAATTATGTAGGTATCATCTGTATAGTGCATTGTACACCCACCACCCAAAGTCAAGTCTCCTTCATTACTATATATTTGGCCCCCTTTACCCTTTTCTAACTTTCCCGCAAACCCCTTTCCCTTTGGTAGCCGCCATATTGTTGTCTGTCTATGAGTTTTGTTTATTTTTCTTGTTTGTTCATTTCAGTTTTACATTCCACATATGAGTGAAATCACATGATTGTTTTTTTCACATGATTTATTTTGCTTGGCATGATATTCTCAATGTCCATTCATGATGTCACAAATTACTGTATTTTTATTTTTTCTTATGACTGAGTAGTAGTAGTCCATTGTGCGTGTGTGTGTGTGTACATCTTCTTTGTCCAATAATCTAACAAAAGACAGTTTGGTTGTTTCTATGTCTGGGTCACCATGAATAATGCTGCAATGAACAGGGATACATATTTTTACGAATAAATGTTTTCAAATTTTTGAGGTACATACCCAAAAGAGGGATTGCTGGATCTTATAGATCTTATAATCTTAACTTTTGAGGTTACTTTCGATACTGTTTTCCATTGTGGCTGTATCAGTTTACATTCCCACCAGGAGTGAATGAGAGTTCCACAACCTCTCCAACAATATTTGACTTGTTGGTAACAGCCATTCTAACAGATGTGATGCAGAATCTCATTGTGTTTTTGATTTGCAACTCTCTAATAAATAGAAGTCTAGCATCTTTTCATGTATCTCTTGGCCATTTGTATGTCTTCTTGGGAAAAGTGTCTCTTCAGGCCCTCTGCCCATTTTTTATTTTATTATCTTTTTAAAGATTTTATTTCTTTTTAGAGAGAGGGAAAGGAGGATGAAAGGAGGAGAGAAACATCAATGTGCAGTTGCCTCTCACACACCCCCCTAATGGGAATCTGGCCCCCACCCCAGGCTTCTAACCTGAGAATCAAACAAGCACTAAATTCACTGAGCCACAGCAGCCAGGGCTATTTTTTAATTGGACTATTGGTTTTTGTTGTTGAGTTGCATGAGTTCTTCATGTATTTCAGATATTAACCCCTCTCAGATATTAACCCCTCATGGAAAGTGTTGTTTGCAAATATCTTCTCTCATTTGGTGAGCTGACTTTTTATTTTGCTGATGGTTCCATTTGCTGTGCAGAAGCTTTTTAGTTTGATATAATCCCACTCATTTAATTTTGCTTTTACATCGTTGCCTCTCAGGTCAAATTCGTAAAATCCTCTCTAAGACCAATGTTTTTAAGTTTGTTAATTATGTTTCCCTCTGTGTATTTTATTCTTTCGGGTCTTGTATTTAGGTCTTTGATCCATTTTGAGTTAAATTGTAAGTATTGTGACAAATAGCAGTCTAGTTTTATTATTTTGCACGTGGATTTCCAATTTCCCCAGCACCATTTATTGAAGAGACTATCTTTTCTCCATTGTATAATTTTGGCTCCTTTGTCAAAAATTATTTGCCCACATATATGTGGGTTTACTTCCGGGTTCTCGACTCTATTCCATTGATCTGTGTGTCTTTTTTCCTGCCAAAACTATGCTGTTTTGAGCATTGTCACTTTGTAGTATAATTTGAAGTCAGACAGTGTGATATCTCTGGCTTTGTTCTATCTTCTCTGGATTGCTTTGGTTATATGGGGGTCTTTCACGGTTCCAAATAAATCATGTTGTATTTCTTTTTAAAATGTCATTGATATTTTGGTGGGGATTGCATCAAATCTGTATATTGCTTTGAATAATATGGCCATTTAAATTGTGTTGATTCTTCCAATCCATGAACATGGAATACAGTGTTACCTCTGTACTTATCATTAATTAGTTCCAGAACCCATGACAGCACCAAAAGTGATGAGTACAAAACTGCCTGCAAGCTACCATGAGACTGATGGTTCAAACTATGTTTCATCACAAGAGAGGGGTGCCGAGCAGTAAGCAAGCGCAAAGTGCTGAAACATTTTTTTCTTCTCAAAATGTGACAAGTACAGGGTTTGACAATTTCTAAAGCCAATGAGTACTGAGTCAAGACAGTACCTTTCCTTTTTGTTGTATCTTCTTCAATTTCTTTTCATACTATCTTATAATTTTTAGTGTATAGGTCCTTCACACCCTTGAAAAATTTAATCCTAGGTTATTTTATTCTTTTGGTGGCAAATGCAAAAAGAATTTTTGTTAGTACCTGGGAACAGAATGTATTTTTCTGCATTGATTTGGTATAATGCAACTTTACTGTATTTTATTGTTTCTACAAATTCCTTGGTCGAGTCCTCAAGGCTTCCTATATAAAGAATCATGTCAACTACAAAAAGTGAAAATTTTACTTCTCCATTCCCAATTTGGATGCCTTTTATTCCTTTCATTTGTCTAATTGCTAATTGTTCTGGCTAGACTTTTAATGCTATGTTGAATAACAGTGGCAAGCATGGGCATCCTTGTCTTGTTCATGATCTTAGAGTTTTTCTGAAACTCAAAGTTTTTCAACATTGAGTATGGTGTTAGTGCAGGGTGAGTCATGTATGGCCTTTATTCCATTCAGGTACTTTCAGGTACTTTACTTCTATCCCCATATTATTGAGTGTTTTAGTCATTACTGAATGTTATATGTTATCAAATGCTTTTTCTTCATCTATTGATAAGATCATATAATTGTAACACTTTAACGTGGCGTCCACATTGATCAATTTATACATACTGAACCATCCTTGAGCCCCTGGAATCAACCCCACTTGATTGTAATTTATTAACTTAATATATTTTAATTTCATACAATATACTTTTTGAAGCTTCCAAAATGTTCATTCTCTTTTATACAGGGATTGTTATGTACATAACAAACACAAAACAATGCACTTCAATGAAAAGGGGTCCTTTAATTAAATCACAGTTTATCAAAACTAACAATACTCTGTATTACATGCTAACTATCCACTAAAAATAATGGCAAAAAATATAAATTTACTGACACAAAAAGATATTCAGGCTAATAATTTTCAAAAACACACAAAACAGTATAATCAATATAATGAAAATTTTTACAAGTATATTATATATATATATATATAAATACACACACCAAAACTAGCAGGCTCTGAATAAGAAAATTTTGGATGATTTCTGTCTTGTATGTTTTTATTTACTTTTCCATATCTTCATTTTTTAATATTAATAATCTGTATTATGAACATTTAATACAAAAGTATCTGAAACCTTAGAATTCACGACAGTGATAATTTCTCCCATAGATGGAGTAAATCAACAGGTATCTCAAACAAATGGTAACACTAAAAGACACACTGGGTAATAGAAAATCTTCTAACATGCTAAAGAAATGGAAAAACACATGAATGAAATAAAAAAAATATATAGGTGAGAAAGCAAACATTACTAAGGTTTTAGAAAACCTTACAACAAATATCCTATCATGGTGGCAGAAAACAATTTTCAGGAGTGGAAAGGAGCAATATTCTACAACAGAATTATTTTTTAAGAAAGGATGTATGAGTCCTGGCTGGGTAGTTCAGTTGGTTGGAGCATAATACACCATAAAGTTTGCGGGTTCAATTCCCAGTCAGGGCACATACAGAAGTCAACCTATTGATGTTGCTCTCTATCTCTCTATCTCTCTCTCTCTCTCTCTCTCTCTCTCTCTCTCTCTCTCTCTCTCTCTCCACCCCACCTTTCTAAAATAAAAACATATCCTGAGATAAGAAATTAAAAAAGGGGAAAAAAAGGATGTATGATATCACATTATTTATATCCAATAATGACTAATTCAATAAAATCTTGATTTCTAAAAGAACACAGACTGTCACTAAGTCTTTTTTTCCTTTTTTTAAAATATATTTTATTGATTATGCTATTATAGTTGTCCTATTATCCCCCCTTCATTCCCCTTCACCCTGAACACCTCTCCCACCCACATTCCCCCCCTTTAGTTCATGTCCATGTGTCATAAGTTCTTTAGCTTCTACATTTCCCATACTGTTCTGGCCCTCCCCCTGTCTATTTTCTACCTACCATCCAAGCTACTTATTCTTCATACCTTTCCCCCCTCTCTCCTCCTCCCACTCCCCTGTTGCTAACCCTCCATGTGATGTCCATTTCTGTGGTTCTGTTCCTGTTCTAGTTGTTTGCTTAGTTTCTTCTTGTTTTTGTTTCAGGTGTGGTTGTTAATAATTGTGAGTTTGCTG
>JAPYXV010003145.1:0-12521 GCA_028533065.1 Trachops cirrhosus
AAATGACAGCAAACTCACAGTTCTTAACAACCACACCTACAACAAAAACAAAAACAAAACTAAGCCAACAACTAGAAGAGGAACAGAACCACAGAAATGGAGATCACATGGAGGGTTAGCAACAGGGGAGTGGGAGGAGGACAGAGTGGGAAAAGGTACAGAGAATACGTAGCATAGATGGTAGGTAGGAAATAGACAGGGGGAGGTAAGAATAGTATGAGAAATGTAGAGGCTAAAGAATTTATGACCCATGGACATGAAGTAAAGGGGGGGGAATGTGGGTGGGAGGGGGTGTGCAGGGTGAAGGGGAATGAAGGGGGAAAATTGGACAACTGTAATAGCATAATCAATAAAATATATTTTGTAAAAAAATTTTAAAAGAGGTTCAAGTTGACATAACTTCCTTAATAATTTCTTCAACCATAGCGATTAAATAACTTGTGGTGTTTCTACGAGATAGTGTCTCTTTACTGGTTACTGGTGCAGTGTCATATCAAGTGTATTAAGGGAATGGAAAGACTCAAAGTGGTTTCTTCAAAAAAAATTCAGGTCAGAATGGTGAACAAACAAACCCTAAAAAACACAATGGGGATGGCCATGGATAATAATAGTAACAGCCAACATGTAGCTAGTGCTTGCTGTGTGCTGGGTACTGTATAAGTGCTTTGCATTTGCTAACTCATCAGGTCCTTGGAGCATCCCTGCGCAGCAGGTCCTACTATTTTCCCATGTTACAGGTGAGACACTGATGTACACATCATTTCAGTAACTTCCCCCCAGGTCTCACAGCTGGTAAAGGGCAAGGGGATGCCAGGAGTCCCAGGGAAGTGGACAGATGGACCTTCTCCCCTAGTGGAAACTTGTACTGGCATCCCTTTCCTTCCTTTATACTTCCCTGTGCCCCCTCTGCATAAAGTGTGCTTCCCAGATGCTTTGATTTGCCCACACTGCCCTCCCCATACCAAAGTCCTCTCATCCTTCTGCTCCACTTAAACCCTGTTCCTCCCAGAAGTGCTCCCTGAACACCCAAGACACGGGCACAGCTTCTATTCTGAGTCCCAAGTCTCTCTCTGCCCTGAATGTTAACTATTCAAGTTGTACCCTCAGAATGTTCTATCCTCCAATGAAGGAATCATCAGACTCTGTCAGTTCATCTCTCTCCATTTACTAGTAAGGAAACTGAGACCCAGAAGGGAAAAGAAACTTGACCAGGGTCCCACAGCTGGTCAGCAGTTGAATGCCTCACTCATTCCATGACTTCTCTGGTACGCCTTGAAACCCAGCAGGATCAGGAGCCCCGTGGATGCTGAACAATGTTTTCAAATGAATGAATGAATACTGGAGCAGGAGAGGCTTATCCCCTGGGATGTGGCTACCAGTTCTGTGAGCATTAAGACACACCAGGAGGAGGAAAGGTGGATGAGGAAGGGAGGGGGGAGGCAGGGCAGAGACTGCCCTCAGGAGAAATTGATTAGCCTGGAGATTAGGTCTGCTCTGCCAGACCAGTGAGGACAGGAGAGTCAAAAGGCTTCGGGACAGGGAGGAGAAATCATCTTGCCTCGGAACCAACTGGGCAGAGCTGAGATACTGGTACCTCTGACCTGGGCCAGGGGGTGACGGACAACAGGATGCCCATAGCCCATCAGGAGTAACTCCACAAGTGTCCCCTGATCCTGCTGTCCTGGGGTGAATCTGCCAGCAACTCCAGCCCCCTTTCCATCCCTTGACTTCTGGGTTAGATGGGGCCTCTGGGGCTGAGACGGGCCTGGGCTAAGAGCTTTGGAGGTCCATGCCAAGAGACTGGGCACCTAGTTCCCCAGCTCCACTCACTGCTCTGCTCACAGTGGGACCAGAAAAGAGCTCTACCCTGAGCAGAGGAATCAGAGTGAAGTTACAGTTTTAGGGGTGATGGTTGCAGTTCAGCAAAGGTACAGCAAGGGGGAAGAGACCAGGGATCCCTGGCTGTATGATCTTTAACCAGCCTTGCCCCTGTTGGGCAGAAGGAGAATGAGGAGTGATAGCATTCCCTGAGCACAGTGGGCCAGCCCAGATGGTCACCACACTGAGGGTTGTCCATCCCAAGTACGCATTTCCAGACCCCTCATTCCCTCTAATCCACCCAGTTTCTCTGGCAGGGTAAGGAGAGAAGAATACAGCTGGCAGAGGTTGCTAAGCCTGAAGAAGAAAGCTGGGAACAATGATGGAAATCTTCAGATGCCACACTTAGCAGTTTGCACTGTACCAGATGGGCACTGGGCAGCCTGGCAGGGCAGTTCAGCTAAGTGGAAGAAGCACGTCTCAGAATTCCCAGGGCTTTACAGCTCTGGCTTTCTCCCTCTCTAAGGCTGTCAATCCCAGCCTACAGAAAACACACTGAAGTCTCTGGGAGAAGACAACATATCTGTCCTCAGGACCCGGGACTTCTAGCCAGAAATGAGACCAGCCCACAGACTGTACAGACAGAGTTGAGGCCTGGCATGCTGCCCTTCAGGTGAGAAAAGCCAACATTCCTCTGTGTCTTCTCTCCTTGTGTCCCATCTCTTCCCATCCAACTCCATTCTGCCTTGTAGCGTAGGGTAGAAGACGCCACATTTTACCTGTCCCCACCCACAAACCATCACCCTCTGCCTTCCCATTCTCTCCCCCTGCCTGAAATGCCCTTCCCACTCCCAAGTCCCTAGCTGGTGGTCTCCTACGCATTCTTCCAACCCCAGTTCAAATCTCACCTCTTCTTGGGAATCTTGTCCCAATCAGTCAAGCAGAGGAAATCGCTCATTCTTTGTTCATAGAGTTAGTGTTGTGCATATTACATTGTATTTGGCTGGAGGTCAAGGACAACAGCTGACCTACCTTTTTGGTCCTAGAGACCAACACAATGCCAAAGCCAAAGCAGGCACTCAATAAACAAATATAAAAATGTAGTTTTGAGCTGTTATACTGCCACCTGCGAACTCCACACAGCCTGATCCAGCTACAGCCCAGTGTCCAATAAAGAAAAATGCTGACAAAGCAGAGGGTCACCACACCAAAGAAGAACCTGAAATTAGGTTTTATCAGAAAGAATAGAAGGCACCAGGGGTGTTTCAGTTAGAGAAAAGGAGACTTACTAGATTCAGGATGAATTCTTTTGACCACTCTGTAAAAAGCTGCAGAGAAAGCAGAATTGATGTATATCGCCGAGTGAGCAAAACTGGGTGCAGTGTTCTCCTCTGCAGAGTCCCTGACTCTGAGAAGTCCCCAATGTTGTAGTACTAGGTATATAGCTAACAGTCCTCAGGCAGTAGACTGACTGGATTGCCTCTGGTAGCATCAGGAAACCAGAAGAAGCCGTTAGAAGTTGAGGGAAAGGGAATGAATGTCTACTGAGCATTCATTCTCTGCTACCTGGTTATACATACACTGCCCTATTTAATCTTAACAGCAACCCTGTAAGAGAGGAATGATCCCCATTTTATAGATGAGGAAATGGAGATGAAATGAAGAGAAGTCCATGTTCACACAGCCAGTCAGGATTAAAAACCAGCTGGCTCTGCCCCGAAAGCCATGCTCTTTCCTCTGTGTCACACAGCTACCCATTGTGGTGGGGAGGGGAGCTCAGGGGCTCTTCAGAGGAGAACCCTGCACCCTGCACCCTGAAAGAGAATGGATTGGAGAGGGGCAAAGTCCTGGCTCTTCAACACGGCAGACTATGTTGGAGTAGGGGCGGGGTGGGATTGGCATAAGCAGATGAAATCATGTCATCCAATGGATAACAGTGATAAAGAAATAGAAAAATTAAAAATAGGGTCTATCAGGGGCTTCTCGAAAACAACAGGAGTGGACACTGCAGTTGGCCCATAATCTCCTCATTTCCACCCTCCCTTTACCTCTGTTTTCACTCATCGCTCTTTACAAGCTTCACTCAACAAATATTTATTGGATAAATTTTGTGGACAGATCACTGGGCAAGATAGTGAGATGCAGCTCCTTCCTGCAAGGAGCCTCCCTGCTAACAGCAGGGAGCTGACATTGTGTACTCTGGGATTTCACTGAAACATGGCCCTCTTTCCTGGCAAAGCAGGAACAAGCTAGGCTACTAACAGAACATTTCTAGAAGCTGTGGAGCCATAGAAGGAAAGTGTATGTTTTGAGGAAGCAATTGAGTGGGAGACAAAATGAGTGCATTGTTTCCAACATAACTGAAGTCCCTTGGGACACTAAGTTTTCTGCCAATGAGGTCAGAGCACAGACAAACCTTATCCCAGTGTCATGTGTAGATGTTTGACCTTCATTCCATGCCTCTAACAATATCCCCACACAACCCCTTGCCAGGGTCTGGGTGCCCTGCGCTTCCCACACCATACTCTGACTGCTGGGTGAAACCCTGTTTGTTCTCTAAGAACCAGTTCAAATCTTTGAATTTTTCCCAAACTCCTCCTGGCAGGATAATTTACCCCGACTTAGTTCATAAAATTAGTAAAGTATGAAACACTCTGCTAGCTACATTAAGTAGAACTGTTTGCCAGCAAAAGTTAAGGCTCACTAGTCTCTCTATTCCCCACGTACCTAGTACAAGAGTCACCAAACTATGGCACAAAGGCCAAGTCTGGCCTCCTATCTTTTTTGTGAATGAAGTTTTATTGGAACACATCCATGGCCATTCATTTACATATATTGTGGCTGTTTTCATGCTACAACAGCAGAGTTGAGTAGCTAGCTGCAACAGAGACCATAAGACCCAGAAATCTAAAATATTTACTATATGATCCTTTACAAAAAAGGTTTGCCGGTTCCTGAGCTAGCACATCATATGTGGTGAATAAGTGGATGCAGCAAGGTGCTCTGTGAGGAAGCTTCAAGGGGTGTTCAGATGGCCTGGGTCCCAATTCTGCCCCTGAATCCTTGTTTGATTAAGCAAATGATAATGACAGAAGATAGATGATAGATAACTAGATAGATAGACAGACAGATAGACTTCTGCATGCTTATTATATGCTAGATACTATGCTGTCTTCAATTTATTATCTACTTTATCCTCACAACCAACTCCAGGGATACTACCAGTATTTTTCTAATTGAAAGAAGAAACTGAGGCTCAGAGAGGTCAAACTTCCTGAGTGGCAGAGCCAGGACTCAATTTGGTCTGATCTATTCCAAAGCTGGAGAACACCCACTACCCTAAGACACCCTTCTTGAGATTCAATTTCTTCATACAGTTAGGATTATTGGGTGAGCGATGCAGTTTTCAAGCCATGTTTAGGAAGCAGAAATTTTAAAATATTACATGGAACACCAACATGCAGAAGTCTTCCTAGAGATGCCAGAATTTAGGCCTGCTGCCTCATCTCACCCCTCAGCATCGCCATCTGTCTGGTCACCCCATGGCCCTGGCCAACCTTACCTCCACCCCCAAGTTCCTCCTCCTGGGCCTGCTGGACAGCTCCGACGCCCACCCGCTGCTGTTCCTGCTATTCCTTAGCATCTATCTGCTCAACGCCCTGGGCAACCTGAGCATGGTGGTGGTGGTGAGGTCCGACAGGGCTCTCCAATCCCCCATGTATTACTTCTTGGGTCACCTGAGCCTCGTGGACATCTGTTTTACCACAGTCACTGTCCCCAGACTGCTGGCCAGCCTGCTTCACCCAGGCCAGGCCGTGTCCTTCCCGGGGTGCTTTGCCCAGCTGTACTTCTTCGTGGCCCTGGGCATCACCGAGAGCTACCTCCTGGCAGCCATGTCCCACGACCGCGCAGTGGCTGTCTGCCGGCCCCTGCACTACGCCGCGGTCATGACCCCCTGGCGCTGCACAATGCTGGTCGCCGTGTCCTGGGCCCTGTCCCACCTCCACTCGCTGCTCCACACGCTGCTCATCTCCGCGCTCTCCTATCCACGCTCCTCTCTTGTGCGCCACTTTTTTTGTGACATGCCAGTGATGCTGAGCTTGGCGACTTCGGACACTTCGGCCCCAGAGACTGCCATCTTCTCTGAGGGCCTGGCCGTGGTGCTGACCCCGCTGCTCCTCGTGTCGCTCTCCTACGGGCGCATCTTCCTCGCGGTGCTAAGGATGAGGTCTGCAGGCAGCCGTCGCCGCGCCTTCTCCACCTGCGGGGCCCACCTGGTAGTGGTGTCGCTTTTCTTCGGTTCTGTCCTCTCCGTCTATTTCCGGCCATCATCTGCCTACTCAGCCCGCTACAGCCGCCTGGCCAGCGTTGTCTATGCGGTGGTCACACCGACCTTGAATCCTTTCATCTATAGCCTTCGCAACAAAGAAGTCAAGGGTGCTCTAAAAAGGGGGCTCAAATGGAGGGCTGCATCCCAAGAGGTGTAGATATAGTTATTGCCCTGGATGGGTGGCTCAGCTGGTTGAGGGTCCTCCTGTACTAAAATGTTGTAGGATTGATCCCAAATCAGGGAACACACCTAGGTTGCCGGTTCAGTCCTTGGTCAGGGTATGTATAAGAGGCAACTGATGGATGTTTCTCTCTCACACCAATGTTCCTCTCTCTCTCTCTCTTTCTATCTCCATCTCTATCTCTCTCCCTATCTCTATCTCTATCATCTCTATCTCTATCTCCCTCCCCCATCATCCATGATTTTCATGGTAAAAAAAAAATAAACATAAACCTAAAATTCTCCTTGACTATTGCCCAACCCAACCTCCACTCCCATTCTAGCTAGTTATTAGTTCAATACCTCTCTTTTTCTCAATCTCTGCCCCCGTCATTCTTCCATGGTTCGGAAGCATAACTAGTATCATTCTCTGCATATTATTCTGCAATTTCCTTTTTTCATGAAACAATATGTCTAGGCAATCTCTTATTTCTACAAATAGAACTTCATTTTTAACCTCATAGAGCCCTATACTGTGAAGTTATACAAACATTCTCTTATTGATCAATTCTTGTGCTTTTTCAATGTTTCACTATTGCAGTGGTATAATGATATTCTTATAATAAAAACAATGAAAGGTAACATTTAATGAGGAATAATCATATACTAGGCTCTGCCCTGGGTGCTCTATACATATATCTCACTTAAACTGCACAAGATTCCAGGGTAGGGGAAAGAGGGGGAGTATTGTTCTCATTGCACAGACAGCAAACAGGCTTAGAGAAACCAAGCAGTTTTCCCAAAGTCGTAAGGCTAAGACATTCATCTTCTTCAGTGATTTTAGTCTAGTTAATGTTTTTCAGTATTTCAAGCAAACTTTAGTAATATTTAAGTTCTTAAAATATAATTTTCCTCAGATTTTTTATTTCTTGTTTTAAAGTTTTATATAGTATTCTCATGGTTTTAAATGGCCCTTTTAGCTGTTAATTTTGCTCTTTTCCACTTTTAGAGTTCTTTATTTATGCTTTTTTTCTTGTTTTATATGCTAACATTTTATCTCATATTAATATTTTCAAAGAACTAGCAATGAATTTGCTATTATTCTTCTGTTTCTTGATTTTCAACACTACTTTTTCACTTTCATATTTTTTAAAATTCCTTCCTCCTATTTTCCTTGTGTTGATTTTGTTATATTTTTCTAGATTCTTGCAGCTTATATGTCCTCTGACTTCAGGAGAAGGGAGTTTCTGCTATGTTCACTGCTAGTGGAACTTGACATCTCTCCTCTTAGCATTAATAATGTGTTACTTTTCTTTTAAGAAGGGAGCTGATAGCCTTCTCAGGGCTCTCTGGTTCTGCTGATTCTCTTAAACTCTGCCATCTTCTATCTGGTTCTGGTCTCTGTCCTCCAGCTGCTACAGGGTGCCTCACCTCTTATCTCGATGTCCTCTGGAGACACACTGGCCCTCAACTCAACTGCCATCTAGGCTCCACCAGGGCATGTAAGAACTTCTCAGATCTTTATGGCACAAAGTGGTTGAGAAGATTTGTGTTTGTGTGCATGCGGAGATGGAGGTGGAGGTGGAATTTTAAACACTGTTTCATCATGGCTCAGCACTGGCTCGATGTGGCTGTGCCATGTAGTGGGGAGCTCTTCTGCAAAGCTGCTTCCTCCCAGAGTAGCAGCCAACAAGGACAGAAATCTCTCTATGCCTTCCAAGTTCACTATGCGCAAAACCACTTGGAAGATTCTATCACTCCCTCTCCTGGTTGTGGGGGAACAAAGAGAAGGGCCCCACACTAACATTTAAATTCTCTTTAGAAACACTCTTATTTTATATTATTCTTGAAGAGATATGCAAAGTAATTCGAAAAGAGAAAAAACAGAACTAAGTATTTGAAAGGAGTATGCACAATTATCAATATTTATATTCTCTTTGATTGTATGTCTTCAGTAACCAAATATTTAACTGATAATCCTTATTAGAAAACAATAAGAAAATTCAGTAAGGTGGACTGTTGTGAAGTTGATATATAAAATAATTAGTAACTCTTCTATGTACACAAATAATTACCTTTCCAAAGACACAAAAATAACCACCCCCAACATTTTTAATGTAAAATACATAGTACTAAATGTAGAAAATAATATACAGCTATCAAACTAATAAATCTATAGTCGTCGAGTAAGAAAACTTGAATTAATGGAAAGACATTCCTTATTTATAGCATATAAGACAACTATATAAATAGCCAACTCTCCTTTATAAGTCAATGTGATAATTCAATCTAATTCCAGTAATTTCCCAACATATTTTTGTTGGTATTTAACAAGATAGATCTGAAGCATATCTGAAAAGATGTGTGTGTTGGGAAAGTTGTGGAAGAGAAGTATATTGAGAGAGGCTTGTCACACAAGATGTTTCAGATATATTATTGTGAAGACATACTTTATATAGTGCCAGTACATAAATAGGATGACATCAATATAACAAAGTCCAAAAAGAGACTCAAGTATATATGAGTACTTAGTACATTGTGCAGGTAGTTTTTAGCATTAGGGAAGATGGGGACAACTATGTTGCTGGGAAAGGGAAGAAAGAAAAGAGGGAATTGCCCTTAAGCCAAATTTTAGGCAGATCAAAGGCAATGATGCAGAAACTAAAACAGTACAAGAACTGGGGAAAAAAGAAATGAGATAATATAATTTTGGGATAAAAAATGCTTTCTAAACATGTTAAAGAAAAAAGATATATCATGAAGTAAAAATTAACTTATTTATCTACTTTGAAATTCACACTTTGCAGTAAGGGCAAAATGTACCACTACTAAAGTCAAAAATGCCACCAACAAGATAGATAAAGTGAGACTTTCCATACTAGGAAAACAGAAATCAACTCAAGGCAGAAGACATGCACAAATAACACATCAAAGGTAAAGTGACTAATCAATATGCAGAGGTGTTTGACCTCATTGACACATACAAAAATTCAGTTTTAAAAAAGTAAAATCTTATCTTTTTGTATCAGGTTGATAAATACTTTGAAAGCAAAATATCCAGTGGTGGAAACATAGTAAAGAAACAGCCACTCTCATTTACTTTTGGAGGGTGTTTACCTTAGAAGAATACCATTGAGGCAATTTGGCAATCTCTACCCAATTATTAAATGTTCATATCCTTTGACCTATTTCACCCATTTCTAAAAATGCGTCCCTAGAAACACAGGACAAGTCTACCAAAAACATATGGAACAGAAAATAAAGTCTAAGCATTGTTCAAAATAATAAAAAACTGAAAACAATCGAAATGTCCATCAAAAACAAATTATTTACAACAAACAACAAGCATTGGAGATGATGTGGAGAAAAGGGAACCCTGGTATACTATTGTTGAGAATGCAGACTGGTGCAGCCACTGTAAAAAACAGTATGGGATTTCCTAAGAAAACTAAAAATGGAACTGCCTTTTAACCTGTCAATTCCACTGCTGGGATTATACCCTAATAATCCTGAAACACCAATTCAAAAGAACCTATGCACCCCAATGTTCATAGCAGCACAATTTACAATTGCCAAGTGCTGGAAGCAACCTAAGTGACCATCATAAATGAGTGGATCAAAAAACTATGGCACATTTACACAATGGAATACTATGCAGCAGAAAGAAAGGAGCTCCTACCCTTCATGACAGCATGGATGGATCTGGAAAACATCATGCTAAGTAAAATAAACCAAGCAGTGAAAAACAAATACCATATGATCTCACCTATAAGTGGAACCTAATCAACAAAACAAATAAGCAAGCAAAATATAACCAGAGACATTGAAATAAAGAACAAACTGACAGTAAACAGATGGGAGGTAGGACAAATGAAAGGGGCAAAAAGGGGAAGGATCATCAAGGAACATGTATAAAGGACACATGGACAAAGCCAAAGGGTGATAGGATTAAGGATGAGAGGTGGGGATGGCTGGGGTGGGGTGGGGCAGTTGTGGGGGGAAAATGGAGACAGCTGTACTTGAACAATAATAAAAAAAAACAAACAAACCAAAAGGGTAACACAAAAAATCACATTCAGAATTCAAAATCCAGAAATGTAAAATTTCAGTGTATAAACATTGAATTTTCTTTTTTAAGCATATAGCTACTTTATTTTATTATTGTTTTACATTATTTTTATTGTTGATACTGTTACAAATGGGCCATTCCCCACCCATCCCCACCATTCATCCACCTCCGCCCAGCCCCCACTCCCCCTTCCCTCTGGCCATCACCACACTGCTGTCTGAGTCTATGTGTTCCGCACACATGTTCTGTGGACAATCCCTTTACCTTCTTTCATCCAGCCCCTCCCTGCCCTCTCCTCTCTGAGACCTGTCAGTCTTGAACATTGAATTTTCCTCTGCCTTCAGCTCCCTAATCATTATTGTGGGTGACAGTGCCTCTTGAAGAAGAAATTTAGCCTTTGAAAAGACCAAACTGTAAAATTTCTAAATTGTAAAAATCTGTAAAATTATAAAGGCTAATTATAATCCCAATTAGTTTCACCATTGGTCATATTAACACATATAAAGATTTTCTTGGAATCAAATTTCTGTGATGTTTTAAATAAACCTCTGACTTACTCCAAAAAAAACAGATTATTTAATAAATTACAGTTAATGCATCCATTCAAGAAAAATACTGTTTAGCTTCTAAAAGAGTTACATGTCCTTGTATGAGATGATGAATTCAAAGTGCATTTTATATGAAAACAATGAGAAAATAACATGTATAATTTAGACTTATTTATTTATTATATACAATGTTAGTCTGAATATTTCCCAACTTTTAACTGTCTCCATGGGAGAGAGCAGAACTAGGGAGGGCCCACACATTCTACCTCATTATTTATTATTTTATTGTTTAGATATTTTCCAGTGAGAATGTATTATTTCTGTAATCAATAAAAATTTTTGAAACAAATGAAGTAAAAGTTGTCATTATTAGGAAACTTATGAAAGATGGGATATTAAAGTATAAATTAATTTCAGGAACCCTGAAAATGCATTCAAATCAATAAATATTTATTCTACATACAGCAGACACAAGACACTAAACTAGGCACTATTGAGATTACAGATCATCTGTCTTCAAGACACTTGATAAGAAAAGAAATAAACAAAGAAAGCATCAAATAATGTCAGCATCATATTCCAGAGGAAAAAAAGCTGGGAGTCGTTAAAAAGTTCTAATCCTTCTGTCGTTATTTGTTTTACCTTATCCTATATATAGCCTACCATATAATGTCTATAAATTAAATAATACATAACAAAACTCAATGGCCCATTACATATCATATGATTTTAATTCAAAAAAAGGAACTCTCATTCAAAATATGGATATTATCAAAATAAATAATTTGTTATTAACTAACAAGTGATTGGTACAGTTAAAGACAACAGATAATTTTTGAATATGATCAATAAATAGATGAATCAAGTAACTCCTGAAAATTAAGAACTAAATTGATTAACAAGAGAAATGCTGATCCTACAGAGTAAAAATTATGAGAGCATCTACACAATAAATTGGAAGACATTCTTCATGGAACAGATATATTTGGCAAAAGCAAAGTACTGAACTGGCAGAGTAATTTTGATTTATTAGAGAATTAAGAGCTACCATCCATTCTTTTCTTAGTATATTTTATTGATTATGCTATTACAGTTGTCCCATTTCCCCACTTCATTCCTCTCCACCCTGCACACCCCCTCCCACCAACATTCCCCCATTTAATTCATGTCCACGTGTCATACTTATAAGTTCTTCAGCTTCTATATTTCCCATTCTATTCTTACCCTCCCCCTGTCTATTTTCTACCTACCATCTATGCTACTTATTCTCTGTACCTTTTCCCACTCTGTCCTCCTCCCACTCCCCTGTTGCTAACCCTCCATGTGATCTCCATTTCTGTGGTTCTGTTCCTCTTCTAGTTGTTGGCTTAGTTTTTTTGTTTTTTTGGGTTTTTTTAGTTTTTATTTTAGTTTATTCAGTACAGTTTCTATCCTTTATTCCCATTCCAGCCCACCCACCCATTCCTCCCCTCCTCCCTCCCCTTTCCAACACCCCTAGTTTTGTCCATGTGTCCTCTATATTTGTTCCTGTAAACCCTTCCCTTCTCCCCTGAAATTCCCTCCCCTCTCCCCTCTGGTCACTGACAACTCTATTTCA
>JAPYXV010003146.1:0-12521 GCA_028533065.1 Trachops cirrhosus
TTGTATGTGGGGGTGGGGTCCGAGAAGGAACAATGGCACTTGCTCTGCTCTCTGTAGGGCCCCAGACCCTTCCGCCACTTTCCGCAAGCCAACCGGTCCTTTCTGGCTCCAATTCCGGTGTGGGTGGGCCTGTGCATCCTGTGGGACCTTCCTTTTCAGTCAGTGACCCAAAGCTCTGTTTCCCGGTGCTGGGACCCTGAGTTGGGCGCAGTGCCCTGCTTCACAATGGGCGCTTCCCTGGGTCTGCCAGTTGCCACCCCCTGGCTGGGGGCCCACCAGCCACCGCTGATTGTGCGCCCAGGGTCTGCCTGCTGCAGACTTGTGCACCGCCCCGGGTGCTCAGCTCTCTGCTCTGGGTCCCTCGCCTGGCTGCCCGACTCCGCCCCTCCTACCGGTCTGGATGAAAGTGTCTATTTTTAAATCCTTGGTTGTCTGACTTCCATAAACTTCAATTTTCTGTCAGTTCTGGTTGTTATTTTGTTTCTATATCTTTGTTGTCCCTATCTTGGTTGCGCGAGGAGGCACAGTGCATCTACCTATGCCTCCATCTTGACCGGAAGTTGCAATTATATAATCTTTAAAACATTCTCAGTATAATGATAAAAGAAATGTCGACCATTTCTCCTAAAAAGCCACAAGCCAAAGGCAGATATTTCTTGGCTGTTTTTTGCTTGGTTGTATAAGCATCCATCTGTGGGAACACTGGAGTTCATGTGGAAACCTCATTTTAAAGAGAGCTAAGTGGTAGCCTTGCTACCACACGCACAGAAGGGAACTCCGTGGGCAGCTGTCGTGTGCATGATTCCTGAATGCAGGGATGTGACGAAAGCCTAATTGGTCTGATTTTCAGGTGTACCTGACTGTGAGATCAATCTCAATAGCTACGTGGTCACACTTGAAACAAACTCACGTTTCTCACACTGGCTTGCTGACTCCTGAGGACTTTGATTTGAGGAAGAAGAAAAATAAGAAATTTCAACCGGATTCACAGCAAAACCCGGCTTTTGAAGTAATTGGAGCTTCTGATTCTTTTTTCCAGCCCCCATATGAGCCCAGACTCCAAAATGGGCTTGAAGCTCTCCCCCTTCTGGTGTTGTCGAAGAGCCTAAGAGAATATTGGAAAGATTTCAGCCAGCCTGTGGTGGAAGGTGTAGAGATGCTAAATGAGAGGGGCTTGGAGTGGCAGTCTGGGGCTGCTAGCAGATTTCTTTAGAAACAGGTCTGCGTAGCAAGCTCACTTACTTTGTAATGTTTATTTAGGATGATGAGAGTGTTGGCTGAAAACCACCAGGCCATCCATTGGGGATACCACTGTGAACTACTAACAGTCTTTTATATGCAAAGTTGGGTACCTCTCTCCCATCATGTCCTGCTATGAGTTTGGTTTCTTTGTGTGAGTCCATTTCTCCCAGTGCATGGACTCAGTGTGCCTCTAAGGAAGAGGTCAGGCCTATCCCACTTCAGAATATCACCACAGCAGCTCCCACAGTGTTCACACGTAGCTAGCACTTAGTGACTTTATTATTAATTATTTTCCTAGTTGGCTCCCATAATGACTTCAAGCAAAAAAGAGCAGTGTGCCTTTCCTTGCCTCCACGTTCATAAAATGAGTGACAGTGAGGTTGCCACTGCTGAGAAGGAAGGACCCACTTTCAGTGGTGTGCCAGGGACTTCTGCTCGTGGCACACTGTAAGAGCTCAACACACATGCTCCCATACCACTTTTGGCGAGTAGTCTCTTTACCTCTCTGACCTCAGCAGTAACCCTCTCTGATCCATGATTGTGTCACCTAAAGAATGTTATTCCCTGGTCTCCTATTTCCATGGTCCCTTGACCTTATATCACCAAAAAATGGCACCATCACCCACATCTTGGTTTTGAGGAGCCCGCCCTCTAACACCCGCCCTGTCTTCCCAGCTCACCCGCTTTAGCATGGCCACCCTAGCAGACTCTAATCCATTGCCTCACCACATGGTCCATGACCTCCCTTTTCTCCTTATATTCTTTTTAAAAAAATACCTAGTCTAGAGTTCAACTGGTCATTATAGTTATTTAAGCAGCTAAATGTTGTGGGAGAAAAATGCACAGTTGTGCTCATTGATCTACAAATTCATGATGTAAATCTAAAATTAATGCTTGACACTCCTCGGCAGTCCTACTATACCCGCTCAGTGTATTTATTCTGCTGCTCTCCAGAACACTTGCCCTGTCTTCTCTCACCCTCATCTCCCTATGCTCCCTTCCCGTTTACCTTCAGCTGAGACCTTGCCTCACAGTTTATTGAGGAAATAAAAGTAGTGAGGCAGGCCACATACCCCTCATTAAATCTAACAGCCCTCTTACATCTTCATCCACACTCCATTTTCCACTTGTATCTGCAGATGAAGTGTCTTTGTTCCCACCAAAAGTTGCTTCTACTTGTTATTTTCCAACTGTGTCATAGCTATACTGAGACTGCATCCTCATTTGCCCAGTTCGATAATGGTTTATGTTTGTTGACCTGACATAACCATGGATAAATAGCTCCCCTTATAGTGTCTCAGTTTGTATGACAGATAGAACAAAGTTCTATACTTAGGATGACTGGTTTTTAGGCTTGCCGTTCAGATCATCTCTATGCCACTGTCACATTGTCCTAGTTACTCTGCAGGTAGTTACCTAGCTTTATAATAAGTCCTGACATGTGGTGGGGCAAGTGCTCTTTTCTTTGTTAGAAGTATATTGGCTTTCCTGGGTCCTTTACTATTTCATGTGCATTTTAGAATCAGTTCATAAAGTTCCACAGAATCCTTTTGGGGTTTTGGTTGGAGTTTCATCAAGTCTTTACATCAATTTAGGGGGGATTTGTCATTATAACAAAACAAAACTTCCTATTCATTAACATATATAGTGCTCTATGTGGTTCTCTTTTCATATCTTTTAATAAAATGTCACAATTTTCTGTATCCAGGTCAAATGTGTATTTTGTTTATTTCTTAAAATGTATCTTATAGTTTTTGTTTCTATTGTAAATGGTGCTTTTAAAGTTATGTCTTTTATTTTTTTATTGTGGTGCAGTGGACTTGTATATTTTTCTTATATTCAGCCACTTCCCTGAAATTTCCTCTTGTTTATAATAGTTTATGTATTTATCAGGGTTTTCTATGTACACAATGCTATCACTCACCCAAAATTATGGTTTTTGTTTTCTCCATTCCAATTCCTCTGCTTAAAACAAACAAACAAACCCCCAAAACGTATGCATATGGTATACACAGGAAAGAGCACACATAAGTTTACCTCTTGACTCATTTTATCAAAGTGAACACACTTATTTAACTAGTACCCAGATCAGGAAACAGAACAGTATTTGCACCTTATGACCCCACCCTCACTCCCCTTCTCCCTTGTATCACTACCTCCCCAAAGAATAGCCCTTGTGCTTTTAACATATATTTTTTCTGTTCTTAACTGACTTGGCTCATGCAGCTCCCCTCTCTCCCCATCTGCCCCCTTTCTCCCTTTCTGCAGGAATATTCCCAGTAACATAAAAATATGCTTTAAAATCAACCATTTTAAATAGCTCTTCCTTGAACCACGTTTCCTTTCTAGTCACTGCCCCCTTTTGCTGCTCCCCTTCTCAGCAAAACCTTTCGAACAAATGTCTGTAGTCACTATCTCTACCTCTTCACTTCATGGTTTTCTTTCGACTCACTGTGATCTGGCTCCTTGCTATTCTACTGAAACAGCTCTTGTCAAGATTACAGTGACCTCATGTTACCAAATCAGTAGTATCCTTCTCTATCTCTTAGCATCATTCGATGTAATTGACCCAAACTCATCTTGGAATACATCCTTTTCATGGCTTCCATGTCTTAATCATTCAGATGATTACTTGTTTAATGCCCTTCTCTTCACCTAGACTCCAAGTTGCCCAAGGGCAGGAGTGGTATCTAACTTTTTCCCTGCTCCATCCCCGGCATGTAGTCCAGTGTCTGGTAGATAGTAGACTGAAAAATATTTGTTGCCTGGACCTCAGTGATTACAAGGCATATCCAGTCACTTTGGTCTCATGTCCACCTGAATGTCCTGTAGGCACCTCAAATTCAACAGGTCCAAATATGTTTAGCATCTTCATCCACAAACTACTTTCTTCACTAGTGCTCTCTATTTCATTTGACACCATTACCATCCTTTAAACCAGAAACCTTAACTCTTTCTTCCTCAGGCCAACACCAATGCATTGCTAATGTCTGACCATACTACTGCCCAAATATCTTTCCCGAATCCATTCACTTCCCTCTATTTCCAGTTTCACCCTTATGGTATGTCATTATATCAAATTACTACAATAGATTCTGAACTGCTTTTATTCTAAACTCTTCTAAACTCTGATATTGCTTCTCTCTAATCAGTTTGCAGCATGACAGCCAAAGCGGTCCTTCTAAAAAGACAGGTATAATTAAATCACTCTCATATAGCAGACCTTGTGTCATATACTAGCCCCCAAAATATAAAAATAGAATTAACATAAGGTAAGCGAGACAGTGCGGGACTGCAGTACTAAATACAAATGATCATTAATTTATGTTTAATTTCAATATCACTGTTTTTCCAAAATTTTGAAGCATCCTTTGAATTTCCATGCCACTATTGTATCTTCCACAACTATTGACCTATCGGGTGCTTTTCTCTTTTTGTACATACCTGTTCTTCAAACTGAAGTCTGTAGATGCCTTTTCAGTAACAGAGGGCAGGTGGGCACTAATCGTTAGAAGGAAATGTGTAAGCAGAACTAGTGATCTGGGGTTGATGTGCTATCTGGCAGTTCATTCATCTACGACTGTCTCATAAAAACATTAAAAGGAGAACTCCTCAGGCTGCCTACATTAATATTAAGAATGGTGAGTGATTCAAAGTCAATTTATTATTGCTTTCCTTACTTTATTAGACATAGATTTTCAAGTACTTAAAGTGCATTTTGTAATTACTAAAGTGTTCTTTAAAGTGTTTCAGTCAATGATATTTAGATACCTTACAACAATCAAAGTGATAATTAAATAGCTTCTCCTCTCATTGTTGGTGCTTAAGTAGTTGCTTCCTGAACACCTCAACCAATTGAAAGACAAAGTTGAAAAGTTCTTTGTTGTTGATGAGGTACATGGTTTTAAAATTCGAGAGCAACAAGACCTCACTACTTTCCTTTTTTCACAGTTAATGAGAGTAGCAGTACAAGATTAATAGGTGGGTTCATTATGCCTGAGAAGTTGACTGGTTTTTATTTTTTTAGAAAATAATTGCTTTCTTGAGTGCAAGAAGCTTTTGCTCATTCAATGTCAAGATCTGTTATGCTGATTGGCGGATGAAATCACTCTTCCCACTGTTTGCAGGGCAGAAAGTCAATAAAACTGATGAGCAGCTTTGTGCAACATTGAAAAGTCTCCAGCAGATTTCCCACTCGGGACCCACTAAAATCTGGAGGACTCCAGGAAATAAAGTCAAACTGTCCTCTTTTGACACAGGGCCATAAACATAATGGAATGATTTCTCCCATGAAAGATTTGAGCTAAATAATCTCTACCGATTTCTTTGGTTGGGTCACACCCAGCTTTCTTTCCTTCTTTGGTACTGGTGTTTCAGTAAGTAGCACTAGGTCTGTATTATCTGCCTAACATTGTGTAACAGGATACCTTATTTTAAATGGGCAGTTGGAGGCAGTGGATAGAATGCTTAAGATCACAGGCTCCTGAACCAGAGCTCTGGATTCAAATCTTGACTCAGCTGGTTGTGTAATCCTGTGTGAGTAATTTACCAATCTTTGCCTTTATTTCTTTATCTATAGAATGGGGGAAGATAACAGTACTTCCTACAGAGTGTTTTTGTGATAGTTAAATTTATTTATGTAAAACATGTGGCAGATACGGATGGTTACTATTAAATATTGCTATTATTAGCCAGAGGCAACCACACAGTGATGTTTCTCTCCCTCTCCCTCCTTATTTACTAAAAGTAAGTAAATAAAATCTAAAAAAATAAAAATAAAACTACTATTATTATTGAGGTTTCTGGGGAATGGCCACAAGTCATCCTTTGGTCTGTCAGGAGACCCTGAAGGTGAATTCGGCCTGGCGTTAACATCTCTGGAGACATGAATTTCTGCACTTGCAGCCGGGTTAATGTTTATTCATGGGCAATCGAGGTCTGACAAAGCAAGCATATATTTGAAAATAGAATGAAATCCATGTTTTACGGTACCTCTTAAAAATTTTTATTAAATTTATTGGGGTGACATTGGTTAATAAGATTATGCAGGTTTCAAGTGTACCGTTCTATAAGACACCATCTGTATATTGCATTGTGTGTTCACCACCAAAGTCAAATCTCCCTCCATCAACATATATTTGACCCCTTTACCCTTGTCTTCCTCTCCAACCTCCCTTCCCCCTACCATACTGTTGTTCGTAAGTTTTTTCTTGTTTGTTGCTTTTCAGTTTTATATCACATATATATAGATCTTATTCTACCTATTTTTTCCTAAAAAGCTACAATGATGGGGATAAAGCTGGTAGCTCTCAATATAACACCACCTCTTGTTGTTTTCTCTCACGTTTGAATTTTTGCTGGCTTTGGTACAAGGCATTAGGATCACATTCAGCCTACGAGGTCTAGGGAGGGGGTCTGGGAGCCCCCGCAGAGCAAAAGGGATTTGCAGCTGCCAGGGACATACAGCTCAGGCCAGCCCTTGGGGACTGAGGATAACCCTTTCACAAGTGGAGAAAGATTAGGAAGAGGCAGGGCGTTGCCCTACCCCGGGTTAGGGGGAGAATGGGTGAGCCTTCTCTCTCCTCCCACATTCAGTTTCAGGTGTTAGAAGACTGGGTGGATCCTTTGGAGGCAGTATGGAGGGTTTGGGGCCTTGTGTCTGTGGGTAACTTGGGTTGGGGGATTAGAGGCAGACTGCTGGCCTGGATGAAAGGAGGGGACTGGGCAGGTCCCAGAGCTGTGAGTGAGAAGCAGGGAATGAGAGAGAAGGTACTTTGGGTTTCTTTTCAAGTTGCCCATTTCATTCATACATCAATGAGAGGAACAAGGATTTAGGCTCATGGCTATGTCCAAAGTAGAGGGGCTACATTTGTCCCTTGGGTCCCTGTGTGTGGCGTTCTAGATGAAGGAAGGAGTTGGGTGGTCTTAAATCCCTCAGGAGTGTTTTCTTAATAACACCCCAAAACAACAATGACTCAAACTTAACCTTCTATAGAAATACAATTTTCATTTCTTTTTAGAAAAACAGAGTTCTTTGTCTATAGTGGTTTTTTAAAAATCTGAATCCAGATTTTTATAGAACCTTGAAATTCATTGATACATGAAAAACCGAGGCCGCTGTTGACAGAAATTGTGCATGTTGGTAAATTATGCATAAGAGAAGCAGAAAGAAAACACCAAAGCCTCTGGGATTGTATTGAACGGCTTCCTGGCTGTGTCCTGTGATTGAATGGTAGAGGGCTGGAGGCGGGCGGGTGGGGTGGTGGCTGGTGAATGAGGAAAATTAGCTTGGCTGTGTGGAATTTTCTCTTTGAATAAGACCTTGTGCCCAAATGTCATATATATCATTTTAATTGAATGGGTATGAAATATGCTGGGAAAATAAATAAGTCCCGGTTTGCAGAGACTCCCTGTTGGCGACTCTACTTCAGAGAGGAGGTGATATTTGCCCCCAACTTGTAAAACTGCTCCCTTGGCTTAAGCTAAGGTACTTTTCTTCTTTTACCTTTTAAAAATGCCACTAATTACTCTCTTTTCTTCTGGCTCTAGAGGAAGCCAGAGTGTTTCACTTCCTGATGAGCATCTGGGAGCTGGGCCCTTTGATGTTCCTTCTACCCCTCCTTCCAGGACACGTGCCCCTGTGCACACACACCTGTGATCTCTGTGTCTCTGTGTCTGTCTCTCTTGCATCTGCTCTTTGTGCCAAGCACATTTGCACCTTTTTATTTATTTGTTTATTTTGGCCCTTGAAATTTTGAGCATTGACTTGCATTTCCACCCAGTTGTCTCTCGCTTCTGCTCTTGAGAACGTGATCTTGGGAGGTTTGGGGCATTGGATCTCAGATCACTGTTCACTCATGTTGGTGATTTGAGCAGCAGCAGCTAGAGCTGGCAGCCTGTGGGATCAAGTTCATGTGCCTTCATAGCTGTGATTGCAGTGCTGAGACTAGATCTGGGACTGGAGGGAATGGCACTTGGGACCCTTGTACAATTCTAAACCATTATGTGAAAGACAGAAACAAGGAAAGTTGCACTGGGAAAAGGCAATAAAGACAGAACAACTTATTAGAATAGGGAACAAGATTAAAGGAGGGAGAGGGAAAAGAATCTAGCCATAAATCCTAACAGAATGTAATCCCAATCTAGCAGAGGGCTGAAGAAGTCAGTTGGGAAAAACTAAAAGGATAAATTGATAGAGATTCTTCACATCTTGGAAATTCTCATTTTGGTAGAAGGCAGTCAATTTTTGTTGAAAGTCTCACATAATTATGTGTCCATGTTTTGACACTTATAAGTTGCTTTCATCTATTTTTAAAAATTTTGGAAAATATGAAAAAAATTCCTCTAGCATGTGGAAGGACCCCAATTAACATGGATAAATGCAAATGGGAATTTAACTCAGATAATAGAAGAATCTAGTGATAAGGCTGACTAGGTATGGCTGCACCCAGAGACCCAAATAAGGATCTCACTTCCTTCCCTCCCTCCTTCCCTTCCTTTCTCCCTTTCACTTTCCCTGCCTCTCTTTCTGCATCTCTGCGCCTTCACCTTATCCCTCCACCTACCAACCATTAACCCTCTCCTCTTCTCCCTTTCTCTCTTCTCCCTCTCCTCCTTTCCCTTGGCCTTTTCTTTTGGACTCTGCCCATCTCCCCACTCTCCCCTCCCCCTGCTCCCTGCACCTGCCTGATCTCTCTGTGTCCCTGACAATTTCTTTCTTTGATATCCCCCTCTCTCTCCTTCTCCCTTCTACTCTCCCCCATTCGCCCCCTTTGCCTCTGCTCCTTCTGTCCATCCCTCTATCCTCCATACCTCACATCCTTCCTCTCTGTGCCCTGCTCTGTTCCCTCCCACTTCCCCCTCTCTCCCTCTCTACTCTTGCTCCCTACTCCCTGCCCCTGTCATAGTTCTGTTGTCCAGCATGTTAACTTGATGCTAGGGCAGACTCTCTTCCATTGTGATCTCCCTGCAGTTCCAGACTTATATCATCTAGCTTAAACTTCCTAGTGGAAGAAGAGTATCTCTTTCACAATAATTTCAGCAAAAAGGTCCAAGATGGCCTTGCATTTGGCTGACGTAGTAGGGCTGGAATATGCTGACAGACTTTGGAGCTAAGAAAGGGTGTGGTGTCCCTTTTCAATCATGAGGACTAAAGTTCAGGAAAATCAAGGGGCTGGAGAAGGGTAATTAGGGATTGGATGCAGAAGAAAGGGTATTGAATACTGGGCAAAAAATGTGCTGTTACTATTTCCATTGGCCAGTCTAATGACTCATGATCTGCTGACTACTTTTCTACAAGAAAATGTCATTAATAATAAAAATGTAAAAAGCAGTAACAATACTCAAATCTCAGGGGGGATATAAAATAAAGGTTTGTTTTTCAATGTTTGTGTCCCAGTGTCCACAGTCCAATGCAGGTGGAACAGTGTTTTGTTAGGCTACCCTGAACGGGACGATGTAGGGATTGAGGCTTTCTTATCACATGGTGCTGCTGTATCACCTCCAGCTGCGTGTGCAGGAGGGAAAGAGGGTAAAACATACAGGGTCCTATGGCTGCACTCAGATGGTATACAGAATTTCTGCCCACGTCCAATTGGTCAGGACCCAATCCCTTGTTCCCACTCTAACTGCAAGGGATGCTGATAATTCAGTGTTCTTATGTGCCCAGAAAGAAAATGAATGGACTTTGAGGAACACATAACACTATTAGGGCCAGAGTCAGTTTGTTGGGATATGTGATTGAATTGAACCAATATAAAGTTAATGCTGGGGATTTTTGAGATATTACTATGCTTTCCTCTGAAATGCCTTCCATTCTTTCTTTGGATTGACACTGTCCTCAAAGTCTGCTTTTTCGTGAAGCCTTCTGATAGGGCACTGAATTTGGAGCTTGGACTTTGGAGCCAAATGGCATGAGTTAACCCCCAGCTTCCCCATTTTTCTAGGGGTAATTGTGAACAAATTAGCCCCTTGAAGCCTTCATTCCCTTTTCTCATATATTGTACAAGGAAATACCATTAATAATAACTCAAATTTTAAAAAGTACTCACCTAAAAAAACATATAAAGTTACATGCTAATTATATCTAAATTTAAAAAAAAACAACATTTAAATCACTTTGGTGGTTGTGAGTTTTTCCTGGCTATAATTTTACTTAGCAACTCAGTGGAGCCCAGCAAGTCAGTGGCGCATCTGGGCGTGGGCTGCACCGTATGCTCCAATTTTCCAGCCACTAGAATCTGACAATTTCAGAGCTAAAGGGAGGTAAGTTCAGTGGTCACTTATTCCAATCTTCTCATTTTACGGAAGAGGAAACTGAGGCCCAGAGAGAATACTTGACTGCGTGCACACGATACTTGACTCCTCACCAAGCGGGTTAGTAGCAGAACTGGATGCAGGTCCCACATCTCCTGACTGTGTGTCTGTCAGCAGGAGGCTCCTCTCTCCTGCTTGGCCTTTTCCTTTATCCAGTCTTTTTACTTCAACAGATCAAGCCCTGACAGCTTGAAATGAAGGCTCAGTTCTATGCCATGGTTCAAGAAAAACCTGCTCATTTCATAAGGTTTTGCTGCCCCACCCCCTGCCACCCCGCACACGATTAAGTGTAGATATGTTTCTCTGTTCTAACCACAGAGACTGCCTTATCTACAGAGATTGTGGTTTAAAATTTGTCCTCTTTACATAGATGCTACTGCAGCTCAACGAGGGGTGATAAAGACATAGGTAATTGCCGTAGAATAATACTGCTGCCAAGAAGATGATTGAACTCCCACACAGAAGGTGAACAGATGGTATATTTATTGAAATTCATAGGCTGTGAGATGGAATAATTTAACTGATGGCTGGGCACCCTCTTTTCAGACGGAGAGAGGCTCACAGAAGAACGAGAGTGCCGCTAGGTGGCGTGATCACCCAGGGCCCCGTGTTTGTCTAATCTCAGAAAGGGAGGCTTGGATTCTGAGCGCACGGAAGATTCCCTTCTGTTTGTTTCCGAATTGGGACTGCTAGCCTCTGTGGCTTTATAGGAAGCTACCATTAAAAAAAACCCTTAAAATCACTTCAGTTATAAAGTAAATATATACTTTGGTATGGAGGAAAAGCGATCAAATGACAGGGTATGAAATCACTGAAGGAAGGGGGCCACTGATATGAGGGGGCTGTGCCGAGACCAGCCGTGGCTGCCGGCTCCGCAGTCTTTCTATCACTGGCCCATCTGGGCCTATCGGCATCTCCTCCTTGCTGGCTTCCTTCCCCGTGAGCCTTCCCCACAGCTTGTAGTGCAGAATACCAGGAAAAACACTGGCTTTTAGATGCTACATTTTGGAAGTTGATAGGACTAATGACATTATGTCAGACGAAAAAGAAAGGAATCCATTGTGAACTAATGTGAGGAAGGAAATATGATAGAAAATGTCAGTTAAGAAGATAACAAGTTAGCCTGTTGATGCTTACCTCTCCTTATCTCTGTGGTCCGGATAATATTCTAAAGTTCTTTTCTTTTCCTTTTGGTTCCCAAATCCAGAGCACTGAAAAGCTTTGTGAGTGACTTTGGGATGCTTACATCCTTCTGATTTGTTGTGAGACCCACTATGTCTGATTTCATAAATGAACCCATTTATCCACTTAACAAATATTCATTCTTTCTTTGTCCAAGTTTTTATCTTATTCTTTTGTCTCCGTTTTCTTATCTATAAAATGGAGATAAATACCTGTGTCACATGATTGTTGTAAGGATTAAACTCTGTTCTGTAAAATACTCAGAACAAAACCTGGCAAATCGAAAGTATTCAATGAATGTTAGCTGCTGTTTAGTACTTCTGTCAATACGACAGCTGCTACCTACCACTTTGCCTTTACTGCTATTGTACTACTGTATTATCACTACTATTACTCTGACTACTATTGTATTGTTACCATAACTATGTTATTGCTACTGTATTGCTACTATTTTTTTCATGAAGAAAAGCACTTTATTTATTTTTGTTGTTGTTCAAGTACAATTGTCTCCACTTTCACCCCACCACAGCTCCCCACGCCACCCATCCCCGCCTCCCACCCTCAAACCTACACCCCCTTTGGCTTTGTCCATGTGTCCTTTTTTTAAAAATATATTTTATTGATTATGCTATTACAGTATCCTATTATCCCCCCTTCATTCCCCTCCACCCTGAACACCCTCTCCCACCCACATTCCCCCCCTTTAGTTCATGTCCATGTGTCATAAGTTCTTTAGCTTCTACATTTCCCCTACTATTCTTGCCCTCCCCCTGTCTATTTTC
>JAPYXV010003147.1:0-12520 GCA_028533065.1 Trachops cirrhosus
TCAGTAAAAAACTAAATAAATAAAGTGGGCTAGCTACGCTTTAAAATAGTCCATCTCAAAGGGTGATCTGAGCGTGCTTCAGCATACCTTGAGAATACGTGAACGCATCTCAGGCTCCATCCCAGGCCTACCGCACCGCTCGGGGGGCGGGGCGGGTCAAAGCGGTGTTCTAATAAGCCTCAGGTTGATACTCGTTAATGTTCGAGAACCACTGCAGTAATGTTCAGTATTTGGGAGATGAAAGAAAGGCGAGCAGTGGGAGGACGTGTAGCCGACCTCAGGAAGAGGACCCGGATTTTTGAGAGACGGGGCGGGGACGGGGGTCGGGGGGAGGAAAACGGGTGGCCAGGTTGCAACAGAGGAAAATCCTAAATTTGGTGGCTGAGACCCGAAAGGACAGCCCATCCAGGGCAGGAGCCGTGGGAACGCGAGGAACCCATAGGTGGCGCTGCACCGGCCGTTGACACGGGGGCGGGGTCTGCGGCGGGAAAGCAGCCGAGTGATCTTAGGCTCCGGCGCCGCGTGGGGCTGGCACCTCCGCACAGACGCTGAGGCCGCCACTCTACCGTCGGGTCACGTCGAGTAGCGAGTAGCGGGTGAGTCCTTTGAATCGTGCTGGCTCCCCGCTGGCCTTCCGCCTGCGTGTATCCCAGCGAGGCCGCGCCGGCTCCCCGGCTCCCCGGCTTCCGCGGGCGGTAGCGGGCAGCAAGCCTCGGCAGGACCCGGGCGGCAGCGCCCCGGGGCGAGCGCAGCCCAATCTGCCCTTTTTTGCGCCACTCCGCCGGCGCGCTGCCTTCCAGCCCTGCGCTCCGCGGAGCACGCGGCTCCCCGTGGTGGCCGGTCCAGGGGCTGGGAGCCAGGGACTCACAAGAAAGTCTTTTCGCCGGGGTTTCAGGGGCCGTGACGGGTTATTAAGTTTGTCCTTAGGTAGGGTTCTGCTGTAATTTTGCCAACTTGGCAAGATCGCCACGGGTTTGCTTGGCATTAGTACGTAGTGCTTAGAATTGCGCGGCTTGTCTTCAGGTTTCCTAGTGACAAGTTTTCATTTTAAATCCTTGGAGGGATTAGTCCTACTCTTGTAGGATCTGGATTGCGGTTCAAGTTCCCTCCAAACGGTCGATCAAGGTTTTATTTATTTGTGTCATGGGTCAATTTCACTGGAGCGGATTCGTAGAGGTAAAATTTACGAACACTTCCAAATTTCTTACTCTGTTCTCTTTGTATATGTATATATCAACATCCTAACATTTAATAAGACATCATTTCATTTAGCATAGAATGTTAAGTACAGGGAAAATACGGTGCTTTCAAACAGCCCGGTGAAGAAGAACCTCTCTCCTTCACATAGTTAAATGTGGTAACGAAAGTGTATACTTGAAACTATAAGTTTGCAAATGCAGTGCAACCACGATGTATTCCAGTTTTTGAGTTTCTTCATATTCTGAACTCTTCGACATAAACATGAGTCAGTCGGGCTGTGTCAATATTTATCAGGAACATGAAGTTAGCGATCCTTTTACAGCTAAATGGAACACTCACATTAAAATATTATTGGCTTTTTAACAGGGATGAAAGTTAGAGAACTTTGGGTCAGATTTTGCAGTTCCTAATATGTGAACAATGTGCTGTTTCCTGTATATTTTTTTCGTGAGAAGATTTAAATGTAGAATTTAAATTATATATTTGATTAATGTCTGATGAAAACCAACATATTTATTTGACTGACATTTTATTTTCTTGGTTTCTGGGCACAAAGTTGACTGTGGGCCACAGTCAGAAAGCTCCCTCACTGCCCTGGGTTTCTCCTTGGCTTTGCTGATTGTCAATCAGCAAAGCTGCCAACTTGCTAGATGCCCCAGGACCAGATCTAGAAGAGAGCCCTCACCCTTCCCATGCCACCGCCAGTCAGAAGCGTCGTCTTCCTTGAGGATTCATTACACAACCATGTGGTTAGTTGTTGAAATACCTGCCTTCCCTCCCAGATTTTGACGTTTTTGAGAGCTGAGGCTTCATCTCACTTAACTTTCTGTTCCCACTGCCTGATGTTATTTACACTACAGTTAATGAATTAATATTGAATAAGTGTAGGTTTGTATGTTAACATCTTTGCCATCCTGCAACTCACACAGTTAAAAATATCTAAATAGGGTGAACTAAGTGTTTGATTACAGTAGATAAAAATTCAATTCCTAGATACATATGCACACCCCCAATTATTTTATTTATAATCTTGGCTAAATCACCAAATGATACGGAATAATACTTCTTAGGGAAAAATACCATAAGCTCCTCTAGAGCAGGCATGAAATCCCACTTATCTTTTCCTCTTCAGTGTCTGTCATAGAGTTGAGTTCATAATACTTGATACCTGGCATATACTTAATTTTTTTGTTGTATTTTTCTATTACCATTTAGTCCCCTTATGCCCCCCTCCCCGCCACAATCACCCCACTGTTGTTCATGTCCATGAGTCCTTTTTCCTTTTTGCTCAAACCTCCACCCCCTTACCTCCCCGCCGCACTAGCTGTCATATGTTCTCCATCTGTGAGTCTGTTGCTATTTTGCTTGTTAATTCAGTTTGTTCATTAGATTCCACGTAAAATCATATGGTATTTATCTTTCTCTGGCTGGCTTATTTCACTCAGCATAATGTCGCAAAGGGTAAAATTTTCTTCTTTTCAGCAGCGAGGGTCAAATACCATATGATCTCACCTTTAACTGGAACATAATCAACAAAAGCAAAAAGCAAACAAAATATAACCAGAGTCATTGAAATCAAGAACAATCTAACAATAGCCAAGCGGGAGCGGGGAGGGGACAGGGGACGGGGAGAAGGGTTTTCAGGAACTACTATAAAGGACACGTGTACAAAACCAAGGGGGAGAGTGGAAGCAAGGGAGGGAGGTGGGATTGGCTGGGGTTGGGGGGGCAGTGGTGGAGGGAAAATGCAGACAACTGGAATTGAACACCAATAAAATAATTTTATAAATTAAAAATTAAAAAAGACAAAAAAAATTCTTCTTTTCTACAGCTGAGTAGAATTCTATTGTGTTAATGTCCCATGGTTGTTTTATCCACTCATGTACTGATGGACACTTGGGCTGCTTCCATATCTTGGCGATTATAAATAATGATGCAGTGAACATAGGGGTGCTTATGTCCTTTCGAATTAGTGTTTTGAGTTTCTTCAGACATATTCCCAGAAGTGGGACTGCTGGGTTAAAAGGGAGATCCATTTTTAACTTTTTGAGATATCTACATACTGCTTTCCACAGTGGCTGCACCTGTCTGCATTCTTACCAACAGTGTAAAGGGGTTCCCCTTTCTCCACATCCTCACCAGCACTTGTTATCTCTTGGTTTATTGATGATAGCCATTCTGACGGGTGTGCGGTGATATCTTCCTGTGGTTTCAATTTGCATTTCTCTGATGATTAGTGACATTGAGCATCTTTCATATGTCTATTCGCCATTTGTATGTCCTCTTTGGAGAAATGTCTATTCAGGTCCTTTGCCCGTTTTTTAATTGGATTGTTTGGGTTTTTGTTGTTGTGTTTTGTAAGTGCTTTATGAATTTTGGATATTAACCCCTTATCAGATATATCAGCAAATATGTTCTCTCATTCTGTGGGCTGTCTTTTTATTTTGTTGATGTTTTCTTTTACTGTGCAAGAACTTTTTAGTTTGATGCAATCCTCTTTGTGCATTTTGATTGGCATATACCTTACACAGAACTTTTTCAAATGCCAATGTTATAAACCCAACTCAAACTACCTTAAGGAAAAAAAGGAACATATCAATTTGTGTAACTGAAATATTCAGAATTTAGTCTCCCGGACTCTAAATACTTAAACTATACCACCAGGACTCTTCTGTGTCCCTCTCTCTTGCTTGTGCTTCTGTACTGGGTTTTCTTCTGTTCTGTTAAAGACATCTTTCTCCTTACAGCATGCAGAAGGAAGTATGGTAGGTTTCTATCACTCCGGCTTAAATGCTAGGCACATCCTCTTTATCTTCACTTCCATATGTACCTCTCAAAGAAGGACTCTTCCTGGTTGAACATGGGTTGTGAGCCATCTCTAAACCAATCGATGTGGTCAGAGGAATAGAGAACTGTGATTAGCACAGACTGAGTCATATGCCTGCGGCTATGGCCAAGGTGGAGGCATTTCTCCAAATGGAAAACTGTTTATATAATTTTTATGGGAAAAGAAGGTGGGCAGACCAAAACAACAAATATCTGCAGCATGAATATTGTGAAATTTCAAAATAACTAATATAAGGAAAATGTTCTCAGAGCGCTTCAACAAAGGCAAATGTTGACATTCTGTAAATATGGCTCTTCTGTATTCTTTGTGACAAACTTTTAAAAGTTTGGAGAATGTTTTTAAGTACTTTAAAATATTCCTGAAAACAACTTCCCACTTAATGAAGTATTATTATGGGCGATCTAAAATACAGAAACACTTGGAATGTTTTCTCTCAATCAAATTGTTATATATCTAATCTGCTTTTTTTCATTGAATTTCACTAAGTATTTACAAATTGGCAATGTATTCCTCTGGAAATAAATTTAGACAAATAAAGATAATGAGTAATATTATGACATATGTTTCTCTTTCCTAAAAATGTTACTCAAGCCTGAATGATGATCTGTGATGGCTATTAAGGAAAAGATTCCTTTATAGGGTAACAAGTTTGACAAAATGAATTTCCACAGGGCTGACCAGGATAGGGTTCATGTCAGTGACTGAACACAACTCAACAACCCCAGTGGAAATATAGCAGCAACTCGTGTTTTACCAACAAAAACTAGCCTGTTACTACAATGGGAAAGTGACTCTGAAAATGCCACCTTTCGGTCCTTTATGCCACTATCAGGGTTCACCTTACAAAGAGTGTCCATTTTGTTAATTGTCTGAAACTCAGAATACATTTACCCTTAAAATCATTTAATTATTATTTCAGATTCTAGTGTCAACCCCAAAAGCCTATTAAATACAACTTCCAGAAGTATAATGGTATATCAGCTAACTCCAGCCTCTATTTGATAACATTGTTCCTCTCAGAAAATGAATTCCGCCCTGGCTGGTGTGGCTCAGTGCTGGCCTGCGACCCAAAGGGTCGCAGGTTTGATTCCCAGACAGGGCACATACCTGGGTTGCAGACCAGGTCCCCAGTAGGGGATGCTCAAGAGGCAACCAGACCTTGATGTTCTCTCCCTCTCTTTCTCCATCCTTCCCCTTCTTAAAAATAAATCAATAAAATTTTTTTTTAAAAAGGAGAAAAATGAATTCTTAATTCTATTCACCTTTGAGGGGAGTTGGCTTTCCTCTAAATGAGCACCTGGAATTAAATTCCCTAAAATAAAAGGCAGTGCCCAACCCTTTGAATTCCCTATAGAAACCTAGGTCAGACACTGTACTGCTACTTGAACAAACTAAAGCAGTTGCTATGGACACAGGGGCCCTGGTTTAAAATTCTTACAGATTGTAATGTGAAGTTAAATGTGTAAATCAGTCACCAACTGTATTATAATTGCACATTATCTGCCCCTGTAGACCTTATATGAGTAAATGTTGGGAACCTCCCTGCCTGGTTTCAGAAGCTGTAACCCCCACCAAGGCTAAGGCTGAGGGAGTGACCTTGGACCGGAAGCCACCAAGGAGACAAAAGCTTATCTCCCTGGCAGGAGCTCTGCTTCTGTTCCTCTTTCCATAACTGGCCGCCAATTCGTGGTCAGTTAGCCAATGACGGGTAAGATTCCCCAAGGGGGGAACGACCTAAGACAGGCACGATCACGTGGGAGGCCCCCGAGGAAGAACTTTGGGGGGTACAGCAAAAGGGGGCAAAGCACCCTCGCCCCTTGGCTTTGACAAAGCCTGAGTCCTCATTCTGTCTGGGAGAAGTCTCCTAATCTCTTGGCTGCCTTACTTCCCTTGCTCCACCTAATCCTGAAACAATGACAGGGTGGTGCAGCCCTGAGCTGGAAAGGGCGGGTTCCCCAGGCAATCAGGCCTAAGAAAGAATATGTAAAATCCTGTGAAACCTGCTTTGTTTAGAATGCTCTCAATTAAATGATAAGGATTCAAGCAAGAAGTGAGTTTGTTCCTCAAAGCTTTATAGCTCTTTAGCTATCTGACCCCGACTCAGAATAGGCCCTCAGAGTTCTTTGTTATCTCTTCTTTGATCCTTACTGCCTGACAATGATTCATGAGCTTTACCTGTATTCCTGTGCAAAGGAACCCAATAAAAACCCATTGAGGAACGGGCTCCTGGCCCTTCTCCTTTGAGAGATTGGCCACCTTTCCTCCCCAAGCAGATCACGTCGTGGTACACTTATTCTCATCCATGGTGGCGGGGGGAGCCCTGTGGGCAGGGCCCCCCATAAGTAAATTGTTCATATTGCCCTATCAAACAGTATCATAAAGAGCATAGACTTAAATAAGATAATTATTTTTATTTTCATAGGTGTCTGAAGCCATATTTAATTTCCAATTAATGGAAATTCGACAAAACTTCACAAACCAAGATCTTTGGAAAATGAAACCTAGGAGAAATCTAGAAGAAGATGATTATTTGGTAAAAATAATAATAATTAATTAGAACCTGTAAGCATAACTCAAATGCTATTCTATAGCTCATAGTGCTGTTAAAGTGATTTTTCACCTTAGTCTGCTGATATCTTCACTCTTATTCATGCCACTGATACTGTGGTGGGTGAAGGGCAGGGTCATAAGGAGAGAAGTTATACCTTGACTGACTGCCGTGGACTTAGCTGAATAACCTTGAATGAGTCACTGAAAATCCTGGGTCTTGGTCTATATGTAAAGTGAGAGAGTTGAACTGTATCTTCTCCAAAGCCCTTCCAATTTTTTCTAAGTTTCTATGAGTGTTTCAAAAGAATCACCAATGCCTATATATCAGCAGTTTCGAAAGCCTGCATTTTTTTAATAGGTACTGCGGCAGCTTACCAAGAGATCATCAAGTTAATTAATGATTCACTGTTTAACAAAAGAAATTAAATTTAGAATAAGAATCAGTGGTCCTACTTTTCCCCTTCTCAAGATGAAATGTTTCTGACTGCATTATGAACTGAAAAGGTGTCTGAAATTTTTGGTTTCAAACTCTTTTTACCTTTCTAAATGATCTCAACTGCAGTTTTAACAGAAATTATTTATTTTACCTTAACTATTTTAACAAGCAAAATAATTAAGATATCATAAGCACATGTTCTATAAAAATGTGTGCATAAAATAGAACCATTTTGGTGGCCCAGAGAAATCCCCCAGTTTCTTGGGGTTCGCACACCTCCTGAGACACCTCGGAGCTGCCTCTGCCCGGGCCAAAGCTCTTCCTTTAAAACTTGAGCTGTGCCTGAAAAAATAAAATAAAATCATTTTTATTTTTCAAGTTAATTGTCCTGCTTGCTGTTTCATAACTCTTCACCTTTAACCAGCAAATTGACCTCAGTCAATAGTTCCTATATTGTTTTAACGTGAAGAGATGACAGGTGCTTTATCATGCTTGACTCCCGTCTAAATGGACTAATTGGAAAAAGCATTGGATAGAACAGTGATTGAATACTGCAAGTAAAATTTAAATGGTGAGAGGTCATTTTTAAACATCAAGAATTATAGAGAACTATGTGAAGTAAAGTTACCATGCATAAAATGAGGAAATGAGCAAGATAATCACTAACATTTTGAGCATTAAAATGTTATGGTTCTATAAATAGAGCTATAAAAAATGAGGAATAACATATTGGGTGAGAAAGTGAATTTATTCATCAAGTAACACAATATGAAACACTCTGATATACTTTCTCATTTTGAGAATTTTTTTTTTACAACTTGCTGGTATATTAGTCAATTGAGGAAATGACAAAATATTCAATGTAACTTTTTGTTCCTAACTGGAAATACAACTGGGTAAAGAATTGTAACTTTCTCAGGAAATAGATTATTCCTGTGGGATTTAACTACTTATATAGCTTTTGTGCTTTTAATAGACTATTTGTCTGCCAGCATTTACACAAATGAGGTATTGTAGAAATATAAAATCAAAGTGTAAGACTACATGACACAAATTACAGATTTTTTTCTTTCAGTAATGACTGTTATTCCTCATCTTCTGTACTAGAATTGATGAAGAATTAGTTCTTCATTCTTTGCCAAGAGTTACCCAGGAAGCAATAAAAAATATTTAAAAACAGCTGTTAAAATTTATGTTTTATTATTTTTACCCAAGACTACTAGATATTTTTGTTCGTTTTTCAATTTTAGTTTCCTAGTTGCATTATTCTGAATCCTTTTATGCCTTTAGGATAGAAACACAGAGGCCTGTGCTTTAGGGGAGCAGCATGTATTTATCTGAAGCGTGTATTTGTTTTGAAAAATGAGTAACAGAAATTAATGGAGAACCCCAGTGTGGCTGCGTGAACCTGCGATCAGTGCTACGTAGACCGCGCCGTCTCTTCAGCTACCCAGTATCCGAAAGCGAGGCTCTGCATGTCCTTTTTTACTGATAAGCACAGTGAGCAATAAGTAATTAGTTTAAGGAAATTCCATTGTTTTAATTTTAAGATGTTTGTTTTCTTTTCTTTGTAGAATAAGAACTCAGGAGAGACCAGCATGCTGAGAGGACCTGTGCTTTTGCAGAAGCTTCAGCAAAAACAAGAACTCTTCCCAGAGTGGCGCTTGCCAATTAAGATTGCTGCTATTGTATCATCTCTGACTTTTCTTTACACTCTTCTGAGGGAAGTAATTCACCCCTTTGTAACTTCCCATCAGCAGTATCTTTATAAAATTCCAATCCTGGTCATCAACAAAGTCTTGCCGATGGTTTCCATCACCCTCTTGGCGCTGGTCTATTTGCCAGGTGTGATAGCAGCAGTTGTACAGCTTCGTAACGGAACCAAGTATAAGAAATTTCCTCACTGGTTGGACAGGTGGATGTTAACAAGGAAGCAGTTTGGGCTTCTCAGTTTCTTTTTTGCCGTCCTGCATGCACTTTATAGTTTATCCTATCCCATGAGGCGATCCTACAGATACAAGTTGCTAAACTGGGCATATCAACAGGTAGGATTACGAGATTGACTATATCACTAAACCAAAAAGTCTAAATCACCTAACAGATTAACTCTTTGTCATGTTAATATCAATACCTCAAATCCCAGTTGAAACCCTGTGTTGAGCAAGTAATCTGCATATTTAAATGTTTTATTATTACATTGGGGCTTACTTGTATAGTTTTACGTTGAGCAATTTATTGTAAGCTGAAAATAGTAAACTGTAACTTTAACAATATAAACAAATATTTTATTCATGAACAGGGCAACATTTCCATTTTCTGCCACCCTCACAAGACTACTTTTTAATGCTAATTTTTCTTATTTTCTGCTTCTTCACCACACGTGCATGTACATTACAATTCTAATCATTAAAAAATTATTATGTAAATAGATTATATCAATGTTGCATTCAGGGAAAGTGATTAATAGCTCCTATGTCGTTTCTTTTACAGGAATGCAAAAACAAGTTATAATTTTGTACAGGCCCCTAGTTATCGGGCCCTCCGGAGTGGCTGGAGGGAGTGTAGAAGGGGGTTCACATGCAGAAACCAAGTGTTCTTTACGTTCTTTCCTCTTTTCGCCCTCTGGTAGGTGCAACAAAATAAAGAAGATGCCTGGATTGAGCATGATGTTTGGAGAATGGAAATTTATGTGTCTCTGGGAATTGTGGCACTTGCAATACTGGCTCTGTTGGCTGTGACATCTATTCCATCTGTGAGTGACTCTTTGACATGGAGAGAATTTCACTATATTCAGGTAAATGATATATAAAGTGATTCTATTCCTTCAGAGAGGTAAATCTTCTTCTTGTGCTTATAATACCATCAAGTATATTCACTTTACCCCATAAAAAATAACAAATGGCCCGGACCAGTGTGGCTCAGTTGGTTGGAGCATTGTCCTGTAATTGAAAGGTTGTGGGTTCGATTCCTGGTCCAGGCACGGGTGCGTGTGACCCCTGGTCCAAACACATAGGATCCCAGTTCTGGCGCTGATCCCCAGTCCCAGCATATGCGGGAGGCAACCAAACGATGCTTCTCTCTCACCTCGATGTTTCTCTGTCTCCCTTCCTTTCTCTAAAACAGCAAAGAGAAAAATGTCCTCAGGTGAGGATAAAAAATAATAATAACAAATGGTTTTCCAATAGCAAAGATCCTACACTCGTTTCAATGAATAATGTGCTCATCTATCATTTTCCCTGTTGCTGCCACAGAGAAGTGTTTTCTACTTGAATAAAGGACCTTACTCTAAGGAAAATATTTCTAACATCTGTAACTTGTTAGACAATTTGCTATCCATCTAATAACTATAAATGTGATATTTTAGAAATTTAATATTTGAATTTTTTAGTTCCTCCAAAATAAAAACATTCTTTTGCCTATTGCCTAATTTTATTCATGCCTTTTAAGTTACACAGCTCTGTACATAAAAAGTCATCTCTCCTTGAAATAATGGAGTTTTATCTACCAAAGGTATTCTGATAAATAATTTTAAATGCTTTTTCAAAGTGACATTTTATGTAGCTTACTCACGTGAAGTTTCTCAATATTCTTGGCATTCAAACTATTTTGGATTTGCTAAGGTTAATCTCCTAGTAGTAAATCTCCTAGTAAAACACCCTAAAAAGTTTTATGTGCCAGAATTCACAAGGGGATCCATATTGAACAAGAATCAAAGTACTAAATTTAATTAAGCCATAAGCACTACCAAGATTTCTTAAATTACATAGCTTTAGCTCATATGGGTAGACATCTTTGGAAGTTCCCACAAAATGTGGCATTCCCCACTATCCTTTCTGTATGTTCATACTTATACTCCTACAAGCACTTTATCAAGACAGTGATGAGGCTGAAAAGTATGTCTTCATGTGAATTATTCCAACGTGGCTTAGAGATGACGCCCTATTTTCCAAGTGCAGTATTTGCTGATTTGATAGGTTCAGCCTGATCGCCGACGGAGTTCTGTTCCCGAGTACTGTCCATCACACACGTTCTGAGCACCACCATTCAAATTTAATCAGGAATTCAAGCACTGCATCCGGATGACTGAGCCCATTTCACTGTGTGTGCAACACCTAGCTCATAATAAGTATACAATACACATTTGGTAAATGTAACCTTCAGCCAGTCACACATACTTTTTAATAACCTAGATACTTCTCATTTACAATCCAAGAACTGATTACTCTCAGATTTATGTTGGAGATTTATATCTGAAAATAGAAGCTTAACTATTTGATCATATTCATTGAGGCTTCAGAGTACTTACTGCTGAATAATTGTGAGTTGGATTTGTTCTGGCAGGTTAGTGACCATTTCCAGTAAGTGAACAGAAGTCAGAGTTCTCTAGAAGAGCTATTGTCAGGATGCCATAAAATTATTTAGGTGAACAGCTATTTTTAAGCAACTTTATCTGGATGGTGTCAGTATCCCAGTACAAGCTGAAATTTTTCTTCACATTGTTATATCTCTCTGTTTTGTTCAAACATTGAAATAACTGTTGGTATTTTTCCACTTTATCAGAATGTTTGGTTTTTGTTTTAACATAGGCCAAGCTCATTCACTTCAGTATTCACATACCAAAGTCAGAATCAATCACTTTAGTCACCTTCACAATGAGTAAAGATCACTGAAGTCGAATTGATTTTTGCACTAATCTTCAGTCAACCCAGCACTATTTATTGAACACCTAAAATGCACAAATCATTGTGTTGATTCCATAGGGATCCTGTGCTGAGAAAGACAGAGTCCCTGATTTTAGGTGTCTCTTGATAGGCAGAATTAAGGCAAGTGCACAAGAGAAACACTGTCACAAAATGAATGTCATAAAATAGATGAACACAGTGTGGAGAATGGGAAGACAGTGTTGTTGATTAGCTGAGTCTGAACGGAGTATGGTTGTGAATTTTCTTTTTTTTTTTTAATTTTATTTTAATCATTGTTCAAGTACAGTTTTCTGGCCTTTACTCCCATTCCAGCCCACACACTCATCTCTCCCCTTCTCCCTCCCATTTCCAACCCCCCTAGTTTTTGTCCATGTGTGCTTTATATTTGTTCCTGTAAACCCTTCCCATTCTCCCCTGAAATTCCCTCCCCTCTCCTCTCTGGTCACTGTCAGCCTATCCTCTATTTCAGTGTCTTTGGCTATATTTTGCTTGTTTCTTTGTTTTGTTGTTTAGGTTCCTGTTAAAGGCGAGATCATATGGCATTTGTCTTTTACTGCCTGGCTTATTTCACTTAGCATAATGCTTTCCAACTCCATCCATGATGTTGCAAAGGGTAGGAGCTCCTTCTTTCTTTCTGCTGCATAGTATTCCATTGTGTAAATGTACCATAGTTTTTTGATCTATTCATTTACTGATGGGCAGCTAGGTTGCTTCCAGCACTTAGCTATTGTAAATTGTGCTGCAATGAACATTGGGGTGCACAGGTTCTTTTGGATTGGTGTT
>JAPYXV010003148.1:0-12520 GCA_028533065.1 Trachops cirrhosus
ACAGGGCAGTGGGAGGAAGAGAGAGGGGGGAAAGGTATGAAGAATAAGTAGCAATGAAGGTAGGCAGAAAATAGATGGGGGGGCAAGAATAGTAGGGGAAATGTAGAAGCTAAAGAACTTATGACTCATGGACATGAACTAAAGGGGGAATGTGGGTGGGAGAGGGTGTTCAGGGTAGAGGGGAATGAAGGGGGGATAATAGGACAACTGTAATAGCATAATCAATAAAATATATTAAAAAATACTGGGGACATTTAAAGCAACTCTTCATTTCTAAACCCAAGTTGTTTATTAGAAATATTTGTAGATATTTTCTCTAACTCCATGGGTTGTCTTTTTACTCTCTTGAGGGTATCATCTTCAACACAAAAGTTTAATTTATCTGTTTCTTTTGTCATATGTACTTTTAGTGTCATATCTGAGAAACCATTGTCTACCTAAGGTTACAAAGACTTGCTACTTTTTTTCTTCAAATATTGGTTTTCTGATTTGTTTTGATTTTGTTATATATGATGTGAGATGAGGTTCCAGCTTCACTCTTTTGTGTGTAGCTATCCAGTTGTCCCACCATCATTTATTGAAAAGCTCTCTTTCCCGTGGAATATATTTTACTTTTATTTTTACTAGTTTTGCTACAGTATTTGTAGTTTTAGGATATGTGGACACCTTAGTTGGCTACAGAATATGAAAATTTCCAGACCCTTCCGTTGATGTTACTGAGACATGGATACACATTAGGTAGAGAACACTTGTGCCATCTGGTGGACTATAGAGTCGAGTACAACACAGGCTCTTTAGGCCAGGTTGCCTCTCTGTTTGTACACACCCTTAAAGGAGAGGCAGTCATTAGTGCATTGAATTGGTATTTTAAGAAGTCTGATTTAGAACTTTTAGTTTTTTTCTTCCTATGATCTCACTTTTTTGTGCCAGGGAAGCTAATTATTTCTAGCCAAACTGATAGATATCAGGCAACCATAGTGAACTTGGTTGTACCTTGTGATCAGCCAGTCTAGTCTAAGAGTGCCATAATGTAACCAATGTAAGCAGCCCGTCATCTCTAGGGAGTCTTTGGAAAATTGACAGTCAGTGATGTTAAGCTGTCATTAATTTGAGGGTAGCCTAAGCTTTATTATTTTACTGAGTTAAGCCCTTTGATGGAAATATTCCCTTCCTCCACCTAATCTCCTTTATTTCCTCATTTATTTCTCCATCAATCACCATTTGATATTTTGCTCCCAGGGTAAATAGAGTAGAGCATATCATTAGATTCCGGAGAAAATGGATCCTTTGAGTTACTGTTCAGTTTCCAAGGGAATTGGGAAATTTAAAGATTATATAGCACTTAATCCTGAAGGCAGTATATTTTAATTGCATAAAGGGCATTGAACTTTTGGTTCTCTTCCTGACTCCTTTGTGTATGCAGCCTTTAAAGCCTCCTTAGCTTCTTAGGGGAGGTAAAACATAAGTGAGCCCTGGCCAGGTGGCTCAGATAATTGGAGTGTTGGCCCATTACCAAAAAAGAAAAAAAAAGAAAGAAAAAAAAGGTTGCCAGTTTGTCCCTAGTCACAGCACGTACAGGAAGCAACCAATTGATGTTTTCCTCACATCCATAGTTCTCTCTCTCTCTGTCCCCCTTCCTCTATAAAATTAGTAAACATATCCTCAGGTGAGGATTAAAAAAAAACATAAATGAAATAGGAGTTGACATTGTTACATTAAAACTCCGTTAGCACTTCTCTTCTCCCCCTTCTGCACTCTGAGAGGATGATTAGAAGGCTGAATCGTTCCACCTTCTCAGAGGGACAAGTGGCGTTGAGCAATAACAGGTCCATGATGCCCTTAGGTGTCTGGGGCTGCACCCGCCAGTACACTGACAGGCTCAGTGTGCACCTGCCCTACACAGGCAGGTGCTGGTAACCCGCTGAACTCCATTTGTGATGGGGATCAGGGCTTGCAATTATTCCCCACGAACGAGGGACTTCCAGGAAGTGGGGTTCATAAGCTTGCGTTGATTAAGTCCCTGCCCTTCGTACACACTGCCCGTTGCTGCTACCGATTGGATGGTTTGATGAGATCCTTAGATCACCCAGGGTGGGTCCACGGCCCTGGCAGAGCACTGAGAAGACAGTGGAACTTGACTATCAAGAGGAAGTGGAAGTGATAACAAGGTTTCTGTAGGTGAGCCTCAAAAAAAGCTAAATCAGGTGACAGTTTTTACCAAATTTGCCCATACATAATGTTTACCTTAAACGAATAGCCAGATATGTCTCCAGCAAAATGGGTTTACTGGGGAACAACAAGGAATTGCAGTTTGGGACATTTGGTCTAATGGCAAACCATGGGCAAGTACAGAGAAATAAAGGAAAGAACCACACTTTTATGAACTTGCAAGAGACTGTTATAAACGAAGATTCCCTGGGAGGACACCGAAAGTTGGAAGTATAGTGAGTTTTAGTGAGTTTTCATTGGCTGAGTTATGGCAATCTCCCATTGGCTGAGCTCTTACTAGGCAAGGAGGACTCTTCTTCCTGCTGAGGTAGGGAAGTAGTATCACCTCTGTCAGAGATGCAAGGTACCTACCGACTCTGTTGGGGTCAGTGGTGTGCATTGAGTGACATGTGTGAGAGTTCTCTTCCACCCTCCTGACTTCATTTAAATGAAGTTTGTGTTTGTTAATTTTCATAGTAGATATTTTGTGAATTTTTTTCCTATTTACAAACTTGGACAATAATAGGATATATTCAGTTCTGTAATATAGTTGTTGTGGCTGTGAAGTTCACAGTTTGAATCTACATTTTTTTAACAAACTAATTTTAGTTTTATTTTGACATCTGAAGCATCTGAACAAAATTTCTAGGGCTATTATGTCGTGGGTTGAAGTGAGCTGCTTATGGGTTGAGCTCCAAGGAGCTTTCACTTCCCGAGTCATCTCAGTCCTCCTATGTGTCTCAGTTTCTCTCCCCAGCTGCCTAATACAATCATGAGGACTCAGACTGCTGGGTGACCAGCCTTTATGTGCATGTCCCTGGATGAGTCAATTATTGGAATTCCTTATATGGATCCTGCACATTGTGCGGAATACCCTTTGACATCTCCACATAGATTCTTTGTTGCCTAAGAATACTTGAGATTTGAGCTAGAGAAAGGAAGTGACCCTTATCTTTGGAGTTCAACGAGTTCAGGCTCATTTATCCAGCCAAAGATTTTGTTCAGACTCTCAAAAAACATGCTGGGGAAAGAACAGGGTTGGGGGGAGCCACAGGTGTACTCAAGAAAAAGAGAGCACCTGTTTTTGCCCCCTTGAGTTGTTGATATAAGTGAGTTTAAGCATGATAGAGAACGGTTTCACCAGGTACCTTGATAAGCTGTCTTATCCAGAGTGTAGTTGGCTCTTTGAAGGTCTAAGAATATTGTTTTTTTAGTGACTCTAGATGTAACATGTGTCACCTAGCTCTTTGGCTTCCCTTTTCTAGACCACAAACACACTAGTTAAACTCACAACAGTCAGTTCTGAAAGCAGATATCACGTCATTAATCTACAATGAGAACTCTTAACTCTTCCACTGTACATTCAACTGTACTGTACACGATTCTCTGTTATTGGGGATTTGATGCCTTAGAAGTTAAACTGAAAATTAGAAGGCTGATTGGAAAGCAAGGGATCAGAGGAAATGAAATTAGATCATACTGAGGGATATTTAGATCATCAAGGCCTTTTATAGTTTCTTGTGCTCAAAATGAGTATGCTCTTCCAGTAAAGAAAATATTCTTGTCTACCAAATTTAGTATTTCTCTTGGACAGGCTGGATAAAAAACTCTTGTCAAATTCTAGCTCTTTGGTTTCCCTTTTCTAGACCACAAACAGAATACTCCTTTTCTATAAGACATTTTTTTCTTTATATAGGTTAATAGGAGTAGCTGTTGCTTTTGTTTCTGTTTCATCCATTGTTTCAGTTAGGAGACTGCCTGACACTAAACAGCTGTGGCCTAATAGGTAAGATGTGGCAATTTCTCCTGTCTTTATACTTCATAGTTACCATATCTTCAGGCAGGTTACTTTTCATCCATTATACAAGACTTCTCAGATGCTAGAAGAACCTTATCAGTAAATTCTATGAGGAGGACTGCATTATAATCTCCTGTGTATTTAGTGTTCCTGGTACATTAAGGTCTATCTATTCATATTAATTCATGAGTCTCAAAATAATCTCTAAAACCCCAATTATTCCTCTTATCTTGCTCTAAATTCTCTATTCTATACAGTAAGTCCTCACTTAACGTCCTCAGTAGGTTCTGCAACTTTAAGCAAAATGGCGCATAGCAAAACCAGTTTTACCGTAGGCTCATTGATATAAACAAGAGTTAAGTTCCTATGTATCCATCCCTTCAACATTATAATGAAATGATGTTGTTCGAGGACCTGCTGTAAACAGAGTTGGGTAAAAATAGTCCTGTTTCTTCTGTGTCTTCTGAATTTATCTGCAAGTTTTCATGAGGCCAGTTCAGGAAAAGCACATTGCCTTTCCCATAGATGGTCTCACCTCTTGGAGCAATTCTTCTTGTTAGTGGTGCTTTTTGAAAGCAATATTATGAATAAAAGTAAATAGATAGCTTTTTGCCTAAGAAACAATAAAGTAGGTTGTAATATCTTGGCTTTTAAATAATGGCTTAATTTTTTAGCTTGAGACTTGGTACTTTCCTATTCTGAGACATACCAGAACCATAATAATTTCTATGTATTTTAAAGCCTTATTTGCCAAAGCTTAAAAGTAATGTATGTGCCAGTACCTTCCTTTCCATCTTGTTGGATATTTTTCTCATAGTCTCACATGCTTTTTCCTGACTTTTCTTTCTGTGATGTTCCTTATCTTCTTTTATCCATAAATTGATTGCTTTCTATTTACAAAGTTCCAACTGCTATTTTTTTTGTTCTCATCCTTTGCCCTAATTTCTTTGATTAATACATAAAAATGAACAAGAAAGCAAAAGTTATTGTTCTTTTGGTAATTAAAACATAAAAATAATTTGGGGTTTAGACTATACTAAACTTTTTCTTTCAATCACAAAGGTAAGAAAAATTAAAAATACAGAAAACTTAGAAAGTGCTGGCCAGGTGGCTCAGTTGGTTGGAGTGTTGTCCCGTGCACCAAAAGTTGCGGGTTCCTGGTCAGGGCACGTGCCTGGGTTGTGGGTTTGGTCCCCAGTCAGGGTGTGTATGGGAGGCAACTGATCAGTGTTTCTCTCTCATGTCAAAGTCTCTGTCTCCTTCTCTCTAAAATCAATAAACATATCCTCAGGTGAGGATTAAAAAAAAGAAAAGAAGAAAAAGGAAATTAATTATTTAATTCTACCACCCAGAGAATGTTTTTTCGTGTTGTTTTATCTTTTACCCATGTTTATGTGTTTATATAGTTTAAATTAGTGTTGATAATAATATGATAATTACTATATATATTTTAAGTAGACTTGGATCATGGAATGCATTTGTATCATTATTAATATAGGTGCTCAATAAATATTACTATTTTTATATTAGTTTGGCCAGGAATGCATTTGTACCATTATTAATATGGGTGCTCAATAAATATTATTATTTTTGTATTATTAGCTGTTCTCTTTTGGGGGCGGGTTTATACACACAGGAAGTTGTTCAAAGTGTACTAATCCAAAATCTACACATGGATGATTTTTTACATGTGCATACATTCAGTATCAACAGCTCAGTTCATGATACAGAACATTTCTAGGACCCTACAAGGGTTCTTCTTGCCACTTCCCAGGAAACTGTCCCTGCCCCACAACAGTTACTCTCTGACTTCCATCACCTGCAGTTAGTTTGTTTGCTTTGCCTGTTCTTGGACTTGATATAAATGGAATCATCCAGTATGTACTCTTTTGTGTCTGGCTGCTTCTACTCAGCAAGTGTCTGTGGTGGTGGGGGGGAGTCTTTCCAGGTTGTAGTATGTATCACTAGTTTGAGCTCTTTGTTGACGTGTAAAATTCCATTCATATGGTGATACCACAATTTATTAACTCTCCTCTTGATGGATATTTGGGCTGTTTCTAATCTGGAGCTATTATGAGTAAAAATTCAGTAGTCCTTTGAGTCCAAATAATAGAAAATCATATTTCTCTTCATTGGCTCCTACCTGCCAGCCCTTCATTTACTGCAGACCTTAGACTATCATATTTTTACTCAGTGTTATCCCACAAAGAAGTTTACACAATAAAATAATAGTAAAATAGTGGAAATACAGAAAATTAAAATGAGGATAAAATACCAATGCCTGGGCAGATAAACACAGTATGCAGTCTTTTAGGTCTAGTAAATATTTATTAAATGAATGAATCCTTGCCCCTCTCTTTGCCTCAATTTTCTCATAAGTGGGAAAATTAATTCACAAGGATTTTGTGTGAGAATCAGTGAAACACTATAAATGTTCAAAGTAGATAGGCCTTATCATAACTCTCCTGGCTATAATATCAAAATTTTTTCCTAGCGAGCACTCCTGGAGAAGAAACAGAGAAAAAAGCGCCTGGAGCCACTCATGGTACAGCCAAATCCAGAAGCCAGGCTACGTCGTTCAAAGCCAAGAGGTTGTGAGGAGCAAACTCCTTTGGTGGAAGCTCATACCCCTCACAACAATGTCATCCTACATGGTGTGTATTTAGGCAGCATCTCACTTTTGGGGTGCAGTTTTCATAACCCAGAGGAAGGCAGGAGGATTCTTAGGTGGATCAAAGGAACAATATTAGCATTGTCATTGGGTACCTTCATAAATTTTTATAATCAAATTCTGGGTCTTTGAGTTACAATAAAAGCAATGGTCTAATCAGTAGAAGATACTCTAAGGTTAATGTCCACCCGAGAATTGATATTTTTAGATGCCAAATGAATTAGTCCAAAATAGTGTGTTTGAGGAGCAGAGTTAACTTTGAAGCCAGGTGTATGTATAGAGCATCCATTCTTCCAACAGATAGACTTAAAGGATCATCTGAGATGATGAGAGGAAGAAGGGAGAATAGGATTAAGAACTTCTAAATCAAGCCCCCTGAGCTACTACTGACTTGTATGGGATCTGAACTTTGGTGGACCTAGTTTGTTTCCATAGTTTCATTCTTAAGTTTCTCAAGGCAACATCAAGGACATTTTCCTTTAGTAAGAGTCAGCATGTTAATAAAATGAACACCAGTCCAGGATTACTCTGTTAAGAAATGTCCTTGGTAATGTTGAGAAAAGAGGAGAAGTGAAATGATTTTGTGGTTCTTAATTCTGATTACTTATACCAAACCCACACAGCTCAATAGTGGATTATGCTTTCTCTTTCCCCCACCTTTTGGCCCCTAGGCATTGATGGTCCAGCTGCCTTCCTGAAGCCAGATGCTCAAGATTTGGAAACCAAATTTCATGTTCTCTCAGTTGGCTCTTCTGCTACAGAAGAGGATACTGAAGGAAGTGTTGATGGGGAAAGCACTTTGGATACTGCTTCTAAGCCAGATCTTCAGGAGATTCTCCAAAAACATGGTGAGGGTTGGTCATGATTTTAAAGCAGTTTAATTGTCTTGGCCATTTATAATCTTTTACCTCACTTCCTTTTTGATTAACAATTTAGATGACTCAGCTTGCTTATAATGTGGCTTAGGGCTTTGCAGAGGTGACAGTGTTAGGCATCTTTGACATCTGAGAACTAATTGGTCATTGTCAGTGATAGTAGTTAGTATTTATCCTATTGCCTAAGAAAAATAAGATAATTAAATCAAATGTGAAATATCAGCAGCATTAGCTACTATATATGACTATTTCTTTTTGATATTTTATGTTTAGTTCCTACCCTCTTCCTTTGACAAGGTTGCCACTCAAGTCCTGTACTGTGCTTCCATTTCTCAGTTTATATTGATCTAGTGATAAGGGGAAAGATAAACAGCCAACTTAATGGAAACACGTATTAGATCAAAATGTATTTAAGCTAACACTTTTTTTAATCTTATAATGCTGGTTTGTTTTTATGAAAATTAAAAACAACCTACAATTTCAACCACTGTTTCCAGTGACAACTCTTTAAATACTTGAGACAACTATCAAGTATAAGCTAATACTTTTTTGACTAGAGCCTACTTTCTGACAGTTGAAGTTACCATATTCATAAACATTCCTGTGTGTTTCAGACATCCCTTTTAGTCTTCTTTCCTTCTTAGAAAAATTATTATATAAGAGAAGGAATTAAATGTCTCATTTTCAGATGACAAGACTGAAGCCCAATAATGAATTAATATTTATGGGGTGCTTACTTTGTAATAGGTATGCATTGCTAGGTCCTGGGCTGTATGAGTCAGAAGATTATACCACACAATTTTAGAATAGATGTACATTCAAACAAGTTCACACATTCATTCACTTAGGAAACATGTACTGAGTATATAAATACTATATATCAGTCATTGTTATAAGCACTTAGGATACAATAGTAAACATGGTTCTGCCCCCATAGAGCATTTATTTTGATTGAGACTTTGTGCCCTTAAATAGCAAAGAGAGCATGGAGAGGGGTATCTAACACAGAGTTGAAGGTTTAGAAAGCTTTCCAGAAAAAGTGATGTCTAAGCAAGAGCCTGATTCAGGAAAAGGAGCTGGCAAGTTCAAAATGGCTGTAGCTGAGAGTATGATTTGATGAGGTTTTAGAAGGGGAATGTAGAGAGATGAGTCTGGAGAGGTAAATGGGCTCTGATGATACATGACACTAGAGGCCACATTTGGAATCGGGCTTTATCTGAAGAGTAATAGGAACCAACGAGGGATTTTAAGCTGAGAAATCATATCAGATTTGGGCTGTAGAAAAATTATTCAGCACTATAAAGAATAAATAGGAAGTGGGGCAGGTTTGGAAAGCAGGAAAATAGCTTAGGAGGTGGTTTGCCTGATGGCCTGTCCTAGAGTTATAACATGGAGTATGCCAGAGTAAAATTAAGAGAGACAGGGAATTACACTGCCAGGGCAATGAAAAAGGGACAAGAAAGATATCAAAGGAAAGTAATGGCTAACTTTCCTGTGGAGGACGCACATCCTCCTGTGCTCTGGTGTCGCCTGTGCAGCAGCTGGAGACTGACATTTCTGAATGTCTTTTGTATGCCAGGCATTTGACATACATTACCTTAATTAATTTAATATTTGTAACGGTACTTTGAGGAGTTTATATATTATTAGTCTCTTCATGTTACATATAAGAAAATTTGTTCTAGGAAACAGGCTAAGTAATTTGTCCAAGATCATACTGATAATTTAGGTGGCAAACTTGTGCAGAAGAAATAACATGTGCAAAGGCATTAGCTATAAAAACAAGATATGTTTGTGCAGACTGGGACAGATGACCAGAGTGTGGGTGTGGTAAGGCAGTGTAGTGGAATGGATTACAACATAACGCTAGAGCCAGCTTGCTTGGTTTTGAATCAACTCTCACATCTGACTGGCAAAGGGGGAAAATGACTTTTCTCTACCTCAGTTTCCCTGTCTGTAATATGAGTGTGGTCATGGTACTTCCCTATTACTTTACAACCACTGTTATTACAAGAAGAGAAGAGGAAAGAGAACTTCTCAGTTTAACCAAAAGGTAAATTACCCCAAGTTATCTAGCTGAATAGTGGTAGACCTAGACTTTGTGATCCTTTGTCTAGTTCTTTCTCCCTTCCTATCTAATTCTTTCTCCTTCAGTGCCCTACTAAGTGACTGCTGTGTTCTTTCTCAGAATTGGTCCCTCAGTGCCAGGTACATCAGTGCCTTTTCATGTCTCAATAGTTCATGTTGTTACAGTAACCCATTAAATGCACTCTTTTTTTTTTTTTTAGCCAGCCTATTATCTTTTTTTTTTTTTTAGATTTTATTTATTTATCTTTAGAGGGAAAGGGAAGGAGAGAGGGAGAGAAATATCAATGCATGGTTGCTTCCTGTGCATTCCCTACTGGGAACCGGCCCGCAACCCAGGCATGTGCCCTGACTGGGAATCGAACTGTGATCTCCCGGTTCACAGGCCCGTGCTTAATCCACCAAGCTACACCAGCCAGGGCCCATTAAATGCACTCTTGATCAGGATCTAAGAAGTGTCAGTTTGGCAGATTATATCCCTCACGTGGATCCAATCTGCTTGTCTTACAAGTTTGGGAGAAATCTTTGCTCTCCATCTTTTTCATTTTTCTGTTTTTGTTCTCATCCAAAGGCATGCTCATTAATTTTAGGGAGAGGGGGAAGGGAAGGGAGAGAGAGGAGAAAAACATCAATGTGAGAGAGAAACGTGGATTGGTTGCCTCTCCTACATACCAACACCAGGACTGAACCCACAACCTTGGCATGTGCTCTGACCAGGATTCAAACCCACAATCTTTTGGTTTACGAGATGATGCTCCAACCAACTGAGCCACACTGGCCAGGGCTGATCTCCATCTTAAGACATATATCCATATAAACAGAATTCTTGGTATAACAATGGCATTTCAAAATATAGTACTAAGTGAAGCTACCATATGATAGTGAGATCCAAGAGTTTATACCTTTTTGCTACCAAAAACCTCCCACAAAATCTTAGAAAACAAAAAAAAGTCCTTTACAAACCAAATAATTTTTCCTTTTTTTAATCCTCACCTTGAGTATATGTTTATTTATTTTTTATTTTTTTGGTCTTAGAATGACTTTTATTTAACTATTTTTTAATAATTTTTAAAAAATATTTTTATTGACTTCCGGCCAAGATGGAGGCGTAGTAGACGCACCATACCTCCTCGCACAACCAAAATAAGGTCAGCAACAATTTAGAAATAAGATAACAACCAGATCTCACAGAAAATTGAACTGTATGGAAGTCGGACAACTACGGAGTTAAAATAGACATGTTCATCCAGACCGGTAGGAAGGGTGGAGTCGGGCAGCCGGGCGGAGAGGGGTCGCAGCACAAAAAGGAGTGGCACCGGACGCATAACGCATCCCGGGCACGTAAGGTATCCCTACGCAAGACCACAGCAGGCCAGGTGGCTGGCGAGGCGGAGACTGAAGCGAGGCACTGCGCACAAGGCGCTTGGCTGTCTGGGCCACATTTGCGTGCAGATAAACCAGGCGAAGTTGGGCAGTGAGACAGACTGCATAACCCAGGGTCCCATGGCCAGGAAATAGAACCTTGGGACACGGATTGAAAACACCTGTGGGGGTTGAGGCACAGGGAAAGACTACCAGCCTCACAGGAGAGTTTGTTGGAGAGACCCACAGGGTCCTAGAATGTGCACAAGCCCGCCTACATGGGAATCAGCACCAGAAGAGCCCAGTTAGCTTGGGGGAAGGGGCGAAAGGGACTGAAATCCGATGGAGAGAGAAGCAAGCGCCATTGTTTCCTCTTGGACCCCGCCCCCACATGCAATATCACAAACAGCAACTGGGTTACCCTGCCCTGGAGAATACCTAAGGCTCTGCCCCTCATACATAACAGGCGCGACCAGATCACCCCCCCCAAAAAAATGGCTCAAACGGAAGTACAAATCAAGGCCTCAGAGCCAATACTTTTAAGTGACCAAGAGATAGCCATCCTATCAGATGCACAGTTCAAAGCATTGGTGATCAGGATACTCACAGAATTGGTTGAATTTGGTCGCAAATTAGATGAAAAAATGAAGGCTACGCTAAGTGAAATGAAGGAAAATGCATGGGGAACCAATAGTGATGGAAAGGAAATTGGGACTCAAATCAATACAGTGGACCAGAAGGAAGAAAGAAACAACCACACAGAAAAGAATGGAGAAATATGAATTCAAAAAAATGAGAAGCTTAGGAACTTCTAGGACATCTTTAAACATTCCAACATCCGAATTATAGGGGTACCAGAAGGACAAGAGGAAGAACAATAAGTGGAAAACTTATTTGAACAAATAATAAAGGAGAAACTTCCCCAATCTGGCAAAGGAAATAGACTTCCAGGAAGTCCAGGAAGCTCAGAGAGTCCCAAAGAAGTTGGACCATAGGAAGGACACACCAAGGCACATCATAATTACATTACCCAAAATTAAAATGAAGTAGAGAATCCTAGAAGCAGCAAGAGATAAGGAGGTAGTAACCTACAAAGGAGTTCCCATCAGGCTGTCAGCTGATTTCTCAAAAGAGACCTTGCAGGCAAGAAGAGGCTGGAAAGAAGTATTCCAAGTCATGAAAGAGAAGGACCTACATCCCAGATTGCTCTATCCAGCAAAGCTTTCATTTAGAATGGAAGGGCAGATCAAGTGCTTCTCAGATAAGGTCAAGTTAAAGGAGTTCATCATCACCAAGCCTTTATTTTATGAAATGTTAAAAGGACTTATCTAAGAAAAAGAAGATAAAAAACGTGTAGTAAAATGACAGCAAACTCACAATTATTAATGACCACACCTGAAACAAAAACAGGAAGAAACGAAGCAAACAACTAGAACAGGAACAGAACCACAGAAATGGAGATCACATGGAGGGTTAGCAACAGGGGAGTGGGAGGAGGAGAGAGGGGGGAAAGGTACAGAG
>JAPYXV010003149.1:0-12518 GCA_028533065.1 Trachops cirrhosus
TAGGTGATACTAGCCCCAAAACCCAGCGTGAGTCTTTTGAACCCTATGTAAATTATCTACCTGTTTGATCTTTTCTGCTAGACAATGAATCCACATTCTGTATCTGCTCACCTACCCAATACTACCTAATAAAAGCCTATTGAGGCGGTGGCTCAGGGCGCTCTCCTTTGAGAGAGTGGCCAGGCCACTCGGAGGCGCCCTCCCCTTGAGAGGGTAGCCATGCCGTCACTATTCCTTCACTGGACTCGGTAGTCCCTGTGTATGTTTTTCTCGCCACTTGCGAGCCATCTACAACGTCTTCGGTCCACCGCGGGATGGTGGACTGCAACACTATTGCAAAGGGTAGGAGTTCCTTCTTTCTTTCTGCTGTGTAGAATTCCATTGTGTAAATGTACCATAGTTTTTTGATCCATTCATTTACTGGTCGGCACTTAGGTTGCCTCCAGCACTTGGATATTGTAAATTGTGCTACTATGAACATAGGGGTACATAGGTTCTTTTGGATTGGTGTTTCAGGGGTCTTAGGGTATAATCCTAGCAGTGGTATTACTGGGTAAAATGGTAATTCCATTTTTAGTTTTCTGAGGATATTCCATCCTGTTTTCCATAGTTGTTGCACAAGTATGCAATCCCACCAACAGTGCACTAGGGTTCCCTTTTTTCCACAACCTCGCCAATATTTGTTTGTTGCTTTGTTTATGATGGCCATTCTGACCAGTGTGAAGTGGTATCTCATTGTAGTTTTAATTTGCATCTCTCTGATGGCTAATGATACTGAGCATCTTTTCATGTGTCTCTGGACCCTCTGTATGTCCTCCTTAGAGAAGTGTCTGTTTAAGTTCTATGTCAGTCGACTTTTTAATTGGGTTGCTTGTCTTCTTAAAGTGGAGTCATGTGAGTTCTTTATATATTTTGGAGATGAAACTCTTGTCTGAGGGAAAATTGGCAAATATATTTTCCCATACGGTTGGTTCTCTTTTCATTTTAATGCTGTTTTCTTCAGCCTTGCAGAAGCTTTTTATTTTGATGAGATCCCATTTGTTTATTCTTTCCTTTATGTCCCTTGTACTAGGGGACATATCAGTTGAAATGTGGCTGCACGGAATTTCTGAGATTTTCCTGCTTATGTTGTACTCTATGACTTTAACAGTGTCATGATTTTTATTTAAATCTCTTATCCACCTTGAATTTATTTTTACATATGGTGTAAGTTGATGCTCCAGTATCGTTTTTTTTTTGCAAGTAGCTGTCCAGCTCTCCCAACACCATTTGTTTAAGTGGCTATTTTTGCTCCACTGTATGTTGCTGCCCCCTTTGTCAAATATTAATAGACTGTAGAGACTTCAGTTTATTTCTGGGCTCTCTGTTTTGTTCCATTGGTCCATATGTCTGTTCTTATGACAGAACCAGAATGTTTTGATTACAGTGCCCTTGTAATATAGTTATATATCAGGTATCATGATCCCTCCTACTTTGCTCTTCTTTCTCAAAATTGCAGCAACTATTTGGGGTCATTTATGGTCCCATATAAATTTTTAGCGTGTTTGTTCTATGTCTGTGAAATATGCCATTGGTACTTTAATAGGTATTGCATTGCATCTATAAATTGCTTTGGGTAGTATGGACATTTTGATGATGTTAATTCTTCCAATGCATGAACAGAGCATATGTTTCCATTTGTTTGTGTCTTCCTTGATTTCTTTCTTCAGTGTTGTGTAGTTTTCTGAGCACAGGTCTTTTACCTCCTTGGTTAGGTCTATTTCTAGGTACTTTATTTCTCTTGTTGCTGTATCAAATGGGTTTTTTTTCTGATTTCTGCTTCTGATGTTTCATTGTTGGTATACAAAAGTGCCTTTGATTTCTGAGTATTGACTTTGTATTCCACTGTTTTGCCAAATGCATTTATTAAGTTGAGCACTTTTTTGGTGGAGTCTATAGGATTTTCTATGTACACTATCCTGTCACCTATTAACAATGACAGTTTTGTTTCCTCTTTACCAATTTGGATACCTTTTCTTTTCTCTTCTTGTTTGATCGCTGTGGCTAAGACTTCCAATACTATCTTGAATAGAAGAGGTGAAAGTGGACCACCTTGTCTTGTTTCTCATCTTAGTGGGAAAGTTTAGTTTTTGTCCATTGAGTATGATGTTGGCTGTAGGTCTCTCATATATGGCCTTTATTATGTTGAGGAATGCTCCCTCTATTCCCACTTTGCTGAGTGTTTTTATCATAAATGGGTGCTGTACCTTATCAAATGCTTTTTCTTCATATATTGATACAATCATGTGATTTTGTCTTTGCTTTTGTTTATGTGATGTATTACGTTCATTGATTTGCAAATGTTGTACTGTCCTTGCATCCCTGGGAGGAATCCCACTTGGTCACAGTGTACAATCTTTTTAATGTATTGCTGGATGTGGTTTGCCAATATTTTGTTGAGGATTTTAGCATCTACATTCATCAGGGATATTGGCCTGAAGTTTTCTCTCCTTGTTGTGTCTTTATCTGATTTTGGTATTAGGATGATCCTGGCTTCACAAAAAGAGTTTGGGAGTCTTCCATCTTCTTGGGTTTTTTTTTGAATACTCTGTGATGGATAGGGGTTAGCTCTTCCTTAAATGCTTTGTAGAATTCTTCTGTGAAACCTTCTAATCCAGGGGTTTTGTGTGTCAGGAGTTTTTTGATTACTTCTTCAATTTCATCAGCTGTTACTGGTCTGTCTGTTCAGGCTTTCTGCTTCTTCTTCATTGAGTTTTGGAAGATTATATTTTTCTAGGAATTTGTCCATTTCACCTAGGTTTTCAAATTTCTTGGCATACAGTTCTTCATAGTAATTTCTTACAATCCTTTGTATTTCTGTGGTATCCATTGTAATCTCTCCTCTTTCATTTCTGATTGTGTTTATTTGGGTCCTCTCTCCTTTTTTCTTGATGAGTCTGCTTAAGGGCTTGTTGATTTTGTTTATCATTTCAAAGAACCAGCTCCTGGATTCATTGATCCTTACATTGTTCTTTTGGTCTCTATGTCATTTAATTCTGCTCTGATCTTGGTTATTTCCTTCCTTCTACTTGCTCTGGGCTGTCTTTATTGTTCTTTGTGTTCTTGTGGGTGTAGGGTTAGGTTGTTTATTTGAAATGTTTCTATAGGTTTTTTTACAGTAAGCCTGTATTGCTCTGAACTTCCCCCTCAGTAGTGCCTTTTCTGTGTCCCAATAGGTTTTGGGTTGTTGTGAGTTCACTTTCATTGTTTCCAGAATCTTTTTGATTTCCTCCTTGATCTCATTCTTGACCCATTCATTGTTTAATAGCATGCTATTCAATATCCATGAGTTTGAGTGTTCTGGGTTTTTTCCTTGATGTTAGTTTCTAGTTTCATTCCCTTGTGATAAGAGAAAATGCTTGATATGATTTCAATTTTCTTGAATTTGTTGAGGCTTGTTCTGTGTCCTATCATGTGGTCTATCTTTGAAAATGTTCCGCATGTATTTGAAAAGAATGTGCATTTGCTTTTTTGGGATGAGAAGCTTTATATATATCAGGTAAGTCCATTTGATCAAGGACATTGTTCAATGCTACAATATCTTTGTTGGTATTTTGTTTGGAAGATCTATCCATTTTTGACAGTGGGGTGTTGAAATCCCTTACTATGAGTGTGTTGTTGTCAATATTTTTCTTGAAGTCCTCCAAGATTTTCATTTTGTATTTGGGTGCTCTTATGTCGTGTACATATATATTTATAATGTTTATGTCTTGATGAAGTCTGCCCTTGAGTATTATGAAGTGATCTTCTGAGTCTCTTTTTATGGCCCTTTTTTTATGTCTATTTTGTCTGATATGAATATTGTTATCCCAGTTTTTTTCTCATCCATTTGCTTTGAGTATTTGTTTCCAGCCCATCACTTCCAGTCTGTGTAGGTCTTTTGTTCTTAGGTGGGTCTCTTGTAGGCAGCATATGTGTGGATCATGCTTTCTTATCCATTCAGCTATTCTATGTCTTTTAATTGGGGCATTTAATCCATTTACATTTAAGGTTATTACTGATAGGTACTTATTCATTGCTATTTTTTCATACCTGTGCTCCTCTCTCTCTCTCACTCTTATCCTTCCTTTTGTTAAAGCAGTCCCTTTAGCATCTCTTGCAGAACTGGTTTGGTGGACATGTATTCTTTTAGACTTCTTTTGTCTGGGAAGGTCCTTATTTAGCCTTCCATTCTAATTGAGAATCTTGCTGGGTAAAGTAGCCTTGGTTATAGGTCTCTGCTTTTCATTACTTGGAATATTTCTTGCCATCTCTCTGAATTGGGACATTTCCATTGAGAAGTCATCTGTCAGCCTTATCCAGGCTCCCTTGTATGTTACTTAGTGTTTATCCCTTGCTTCCTTTAAATTTCTCTCTTTGTCTTGGAATTTTGCTTATGATTATGCATTTTGATTATGATGTGTCTTGAAGTGGGCCTCCTTGGATTCCTCTGGTTTGGGACTCTCTGTGTTTCCTGGATTTGTGTGACTTTTTCTCCCATCAAATTAGGGAAGTTTTTCATCATTACTTTTTCAAACAGGTTTTCTATCCTTTGCTCTTCTTCTTTTCCTTCTGGTATCCTTATGATACAGATATTAAAATGTTTCATGTTTTCTTGCAGCTGCCTTACTACCTGTTCATTTTTTCTGTGTCTCTTTTCCTTTTCTTGCTCATTCTGGGTGTTTTTCTTCCTACCCTGTCTTCGAGCTCACCAATTTGATCTTATGCTTCATCCAGCCTCCTTGTAATTCCTTCTAATGTGCTTTCTATTTCTGAGGTTTTATTGTTCATTTCTTCTTGGTTTTTGTTTATACTTTCTATTTCCTTTTTCATGCTGATGTAGTTCCCACTCAGTTCTTTGTAGTTGTCTGTGAGTTCCTTGACCACCTTTATAACCATTATTTCCAATTCTATAGCTGATAGTTTGGTTACCTCCATTTCATTTAGCTCTTTTAGTGGGGAGTCTTCCATTCCTTTTGATTGCATGTTCTTTTTTTGTCTCCCCACTTTAGGTGACTCTTTCTGTGTGTTTCTGTGTTTCCTGATGTTTCTCTTTGTTAGCTGTCTTTGTGGTGTGAACTTCTATGGTTGGAATTCTAGGAGATTCGCGGGTGTGGTCTTTTTGATATCCTTGTCTGGATGCTTTAGGTTTGCCCTTTCTTCTATTTGTGTGGGCTCTCTTGTTCTACTTGGGTTTTTACCTTTTGGTGGTATCTTTGTTAGTTGTTTTTCTCCTCCAGCAAGTATACTGATGTTCATATGTGCCACCTATTCTTGTATGTGATCAGTGGCAGGGGGTAGGCAAAATGGATTAAGACAGTTGGAGACTATTTTATGGGATTTAATGTGCAGCAAGTAGAGAAGAGATAGGAAATTCTTTGGATAAGTATAGCATTAACTATTATATTTCACCCAACTAGCCACTTCTTATAAAAGGTGAAAGAGAGATAAGACTCTTGTTAGAAGGGAGGATGATTGTAAGCTTAATCCAGAAAACAGAGCATTTGTGCAAGGTTAGGTGATGAGATACAGTGAGATTAAAGGATAGAAAGTAGGTGTAGTGTGAGCGAGAATAGATTTAACTGCAACAATAATAATGCTCAGGATTAAAGTGAAGTGGGCTAAGATCATGGAGGGTTGCTGTGTAGTATGTACAATTGTATGGAACAACAATTATTTATAATAGTACTGGAACAACAATAATATGACAAGAAATATATGATTTAGATAACTGGAATAGAAAGTACCTGGTCAAGAGTTGTGTGTTGTTGGAACACGGGTGAAGTGAAAGAAGGAAAATTAAAATACAATAAAGAGAGAATAAGAAAAACCAGTCAAACAATGCAATTAAACAGACAAATAAAATGAAGAAAACTAAACATAAGGAAGAGAAATTTTAAAAATACTAACAAAATAAAGGTGGTAAAAATAATGAAAAGATAATAATAATACACATAAACAATAAAATGCCAGCTTTATGATAGCAAATGTCACTATCATAAATGTCACTATGATAGCCAAGTGACATTTGTCTCAATTTCTCAGTTTTGGGGTTTAGTCTTATGCTCCCCCTTTTGATCTGTCTTTAGACCCTTCATAACTCCACATCTTATTATCTCACTTGGGGGAAGAAAAAACGGACAAAAAAAGAGAGAGGATCCAAAAAGAAAGAAAGAGAAAAAAATAAGCCTCCTGCTGACTTTAAACCTGTTTAGCGAGTTCTGCTGGTCTTCCTAGATGCCACGGGAACAGGGGGGCTGGGCTTTACTTTTCTCCCTTCCTGTGGTTTGGGGGGGATAGGGACCAGGTCTGGGTCACAATATTTACAGTTTCCCAGCCTCCTGCCCAGGTCCTCTATGAGATGCCAGGCTCAAATCAGCCACTCAATCTCTTGGCACACAGCATGAGTCAATCTTGGGTGCGAAGTCCAAGACAAGCTGGGCAAGCATGGTTCTGCTCAGCTACTCATTTCTGGGTGTGTGCAGCTGAAATCATGCTTGGGGCAAGCCAGCTGCTTTTGGAGAGTTCCTTACAAAGCAGCTGGCCATTCTTAACAAGTGCATGGCTTTTCACACAGCCCAAATTTCCAACCAGTCCGAAGACTGAGTCAGGGTCCAGCACAGCCCAACTCCTCCCTTCTCCAGGTGTCACTTGGCACCTCAGTTTCTCTGGTGCCAGTGTCCACAGTCCCAGTGGATGTATATCACCTCTGGGTGTCTCCCACTTCATCTCTATTCCCCCCAGAGACTTTTAGCATCCAGGTCCCTCCTGGTGCCGGGCTGCCCTTCCTGCTCTGGTCGGGGAGGGAGCTGGTGATCTAACTCTCCTTCTTGTAACCCACAGCAGGCATCAGGCCAGGGGCTGCAGCAGCCTTGGTCCCCATGCAGATCCCAGAGACCTTACCATACCAGCACAATCTCCTCACTGTCTGTTTTTCAATGTTCTCTGCAATTTTTTGCTACCAAACTGCATATAATCTGGGATTCCATTGGCTGTTCACTGTTCCTGAGAAGATGGGCTATGTGTTCCAGCTGGGCACAGGGAGAACTGGGCTCTGCTCCCACCTACCTTGCCGCTATCTTTCAACTATCCCAATGTTTCTTGTATCATATCTTCTTCGGTAAATGTCTCCATTTTTCATATTACATGGATGGATACTTTCTGGATAGACTTCATTGTATATTTATTCAGGATTGTACAAGTTCATTACATTTTTAACGTCCTTACTTTGAGGTCATATAAAGACAATCAGGTGGTGATATCCAAGAAGCAGTTATTAAAATGATACTAAAGATTGGGAAAGAGATCAGAATAAGAGAGAAATTTTAGAAGCATTCCATTCAAGTATAATATGTAATTTTTTATTTTGGGATTGCTGAAAGAATTGTGAAAGAGGTGAATATTATTCACATAATAAAATGAGGAAACTTAGAAGTTATATATTTATAGTGGTGATATGAACAGGACCTATAATGGACAAGATAGTCTAGGTTATAATGAAGTAACAAAAAGACCCCAAAATCACAATGGAATTTCACATTTTCATCAGTAGCTAATCAGATGAAACTAATATAAATATACTCTAAATTAAGATTCAAAATGATTCTGATTTAAACATCTTATTGTCTATTATAGTCTTGTGGAGAAATATTATTATTGAAGTAGAATTCTATATATCCCAAGAATTTCTTAAAACTATACTAAATTAAAATTTATTACTTCTGTTGTTAGACTAATACTTATTTTTAATTCAGTACAAATTATTGAGTTATAATCATTGGTCAGAGTTTCATAAGTATTTACTAAGTGAACAAATAAAAAAATAGTTTCTCTAAAGATATTGCCTTTCAGGGCTAAATTGCCTCTTTCATAAAATCTTTGAGAGTGCTTAGAACACTGTGAAGGAGTATATTTTACTTTATCATTAAAAGAAATAATGTCACTATTAGCAAAAGGAAATGAAGTTAGCCTCAAAATATATATGACCAACCTAAGTTTAAGAGACAAATCAATCCACAAAATTACTCCTAAATTTGTGGATTGGCAGAATCATACAGTAAAGTTTTGCTTAATCAGGTAAGTGGACACTAGGTTTATATTCTCAACTGATAAACAATGCTTGGGATTTCAAATAAATTACTGGAAGCAGCCAGCAAAAAAATTGACTAGGGGTAAATCTTGTCTGCTATGTTCTTCACTCATTGTCACAGGGAAATATTTAGATACTCAAAGATTTCAATTTATTATGAGAAACAATGCTGGAAGGTTTCATTCTATCCACACAATTAGATTAAGTTGTTATTTTAAAATGTTTGGAGGATCCTTAATACTTAGAGGAAATAGATATTCTTAAATAAAAGTGCACTTGACAGAAAGATTTATTTATTTTAAGATAGATGCAGTTATTTTTTCTTTTAAATATATTTTATTGATTATGCTATTACAGTTGTCCCATGTTCCCATCATTCCCCTCCACCCTGTACCTCCTTCCACCCACAAACTCCCCGCCTTAGTTCATATCTATGGGTCATACATATAAGTTCTTTGGCTTCTACATTTCCTATACTATTCTTCACCCCCCCCATGTCTATTTTACTCCTACTATTTATGCTTCTTATTCCCTGTACCTTTTCCCCCATTCTCCCCATGCCCCCTCACTGCTGATAACCCTCCATGTGATCTCCATTTCTGTGATTGTGTTCCTGTTCTAGTTGTTTGCTTAGTGTGTTTCAGTTTTTGTTTCTTAGGTTTGGTTGTTGACAGTTGTGTTTGTTGTCATTTTACTATTCATAGTTTTGACCTTCTTTTCTTTCTTAGATAAGTCTTGTTAACATTTCATATAATAAGGGCTTGGTGATGATGAACTTTTTAACTTGACCTTATCTGGGAAGCACTTTATTGCTTTGCTGGATAGAGTAATCTTGGTTGCAGGTCCTTGCCTTTCATGACTTTTGATAATTCTCTCCAGCCCCTTCTTGTCTGCAAGGTTTCTTTTGAGAAGTCAGCTGATAGTCTTATAGCAACTCCTTTATACATAACTGTCTCCTTTTGTCCTGCTGCTTTTAAGATTTTCTCTTTATCTTTCATCTTGGCTAATATACTTATGATGTGCCTTGGTGTATGCTTCCTTGGGTCCAAACTCTTTGGGACTCTGAGTTTCCTGGACTTCCGGAAACTCTGTTTCCTTTGCCAGATTAGGGGAATTCTCCTTCATTATTTTTTCAAATAAGTTTTCATTTTCTTGCTCTTCTTCTTCATCTTCTTCTGGCATCTCTCTGATTCAGGTGTTGGAATGGTTAAAGTTGCCTTGTAGGTTCCTAAGCCTGTCCTCATTTTTTTTTTTTAAATTCTTCTTTCTTCATTCTGTTCTAGTTGAATGTTTCTTTCTTCCTTCTGGTCCAAACTGTTGATTTGAGTCCCAGTTTCCTTCCTGTCACTATTGGTTCCCTGTACATTTTCCTTTATTTCACCTTATATAGCCTTATTTTTTCCTCTATTATGTGATCATATTCCACCATTTCTGTGAGCATCCTGATTACCAGTGTTTTGAACTCTGCATCTGGCTATCTCTTCATAACTTAGCTGTATTTTTTTCCAGAACTTTGATCTTGTAGGAGACCATTCTGTAAGGCATGGGCCCAGCTCCCACTTGGAGGTGCACAGGACCCACACCCATGGATAGGTTCTCCTGTGGGGAATCAGACCTGCAATGTGCCTAGGCAGCTTTGAATCTTGTTCTTGCTAAAAACTCCCTCACCCTGATTTGTAGCAAACATTTACTGCAAAGTAACTTCCTAAAATCCATGCTAAACCTTCCAAGGATGAGTGTAACCCATTCAACCACTTTTGCCTTTTCATTTGCAAATATCCCTCTTCTGTGATGTGATTAGGAGCATTGGCTCCTTCGTTTTCTATAAAAGGTAACCACCTAAAGTGAACTGGTGCATAGTAAATGAGGACCATCAGGTAATGTGCCCAGAGATAGAAATAGAGGCCTGTCATGGCGGAGGCCATGGCTTTTGCTCCCCTTGAGAGAAAAGCCATGCTGTCCCTTTTACTCCACCGGACTCGGTAGTCTGTGTGAATGTCTCATTTCATCCATAATGATTCAGACACTGCGGGCCAGTGTCTGCATCAGATCTATTCTTTTATTTATGCCATTGTTTTTTGTCTCAGTGCCTCTGTTACATTGCAAGGGGCAGAGCCTTAGGTATTCACCAGGGCGGGGCAAACCACATTGCTGCATTGTGGCACTATATGTGGTGGAGAGGTCCAAGAGGGAACAATGCCAATTGCTGGGCTCTTGGCTGGTTTTCAGTCACTTCCTCCATTACCCACAAGCAAATTGGGTCCTTCTGGTGCTGATACCCAGGTGGGTGGGTTTGTGTATGTTCCAGGATCCTGTAGGTCTCTCCATTGAATTCTCCTGTGAGGCCAGGAGTGTCTGCCACCACCACAAAAAAATCTGTCCCCAGATTTTTTTAGTCAGAGGCTTTGAGCCTTTTTTCCCCCACACTGGAACCCTGGGTTACACAGTCTGTCTTTCTCCCCACTTGTTCCTCCAAGTTTATCCGCATGCAAATGTGGGACCACCCAGTCAGCCAGTCACTGCCGCCTGCCCTGATCCTCCAGCTGCCACCTTGCCATGAGTCCTCTCTGCCTGGGGCTACACATCTCCACCCCTCCTACCAGTCTAGATGAATGTTTCTTCTTTAATGGCTTGGTTGTTGGACTTCCATACAGTTGGATTTTGTGGCAGTTCTGATTGTTTTTTGTTTTTAAAGTTGTTGACCATCTTTTGGTTGTGCAAAGGGGCACAGTGTTTCAACCTATACCTCCATCTTGGCTGGAAGTCCTCTAAAGAATGTTTTAAAATCTCAAATATGTTCATTTTAATTCATCCTAAAAGTGAAAATTTCTAAATTTTAGTTTAAATTCGTAGTATATGTATCTTCAATGAACAAATTCCATAGTAATTACAGGGTTTGTAGTGGCTTTTTATGTGACTTAGAATTCTGTTTCTCAATTTGTTTAATCCTTGTGTCCCTAATAAAAGAGAATGAATACATAATCATAGACTGAGGTTTTAATCAGTTTGAAATTTGTCTTAATTTTACCTGAAAAGTAGCATGACAATTTTATCTGTCTATGCTATTTTATTATAAAAATTATTCAAATTACTTTTCATCAAATAAATGGAGATGTATCATAATAATTTCCCATGGCTTTTCTTTTTTTTTAAATTTTTTTATTTTAGTTTATTCAGTACAGTTTCTATCCTTTATTCCCAGCCCACCCACCCACCCATTCCTCCCCTCCTCCCTCCCCTTTCCAAACCCCCTAGTTTTGTCCATGTGTCCTCTATATTTGTTCCTGTAAACCCTTCCCTTCTCCCCTGAAATTCCCTCCTCTCTCCCCTCTGGTCATTGACTACCTGTCCTCTATTTCAGTGTCTTTTGTTTTATTTTACTTGTTTCTTTGTTTTGTTGTTTAGGTTCCTGTTAATGGTGAGATCATATGGTATTTGTCTTTCACTGCCTGGCTTATTTCCCTTAGCATAATGCTTTCCAGCTCCATCCATGCTGTTGCAAAGGGTATGAGCTCCTTCTTTCTTTTGGCTGCATAGAATTCCATTGTGTAAATGTACCATAGATTTTTGATCCATTCATTTACTGATGGGCCCCTAGGTTGTTTCCAGCACTTAGCTATTACAAATTGTGCTACTATGAACATTGGGGTGCATAAGTTCTTTTGGAATGGAGTTAAAAGGTTCTTAGGATATAGTCCCAGCAGTGGAATTGCTGGGTCAAAAGGCAGATCCATTTTTAGTTTTCTGAGGAAGTTCCATACTGTTTTCCATAGTGGTCTTACAAGTCTGCAACCCCACCAATGGTGTACTAGGGTCCTTTTTTCTCCACAACTTGTTGTTTGTTGCTTTGTTTATGATGGCCATTCTGACCAGTGTGAAGTGGTACCTCATTGTGGTTTTAATTTGCATCTCTCTGATAGCTAGCAATACTGAACATCTTTTCATGTGTCTCTGGATCCTCTGTATGTCATCCTTGGCGAAGTGTCTATTCAAGTCCTTTGCCCATTTTTTGATTGGGTTGCTAGTCTACTTAGAGTGGAGTTGTGTAAGTTCTTTATATATTTTGGAGATTAAACCCTTGTCTGAGGTATCATTGGCAAATATGTTTTCCCATACAGTTGGTTTTCTTTTTTAATTTTAATACTGTTTTCTTTATCCATGCAGAAGCTTTTTATTTTGATGAGGTCCCATTTGTTTATTCTTTCCTTTATGTCTCTTGCTCTAGGGGATGTGTCGGTAAAAAAGTTTCTGCGTGAAATATCTGAGATTTTCCTGCCTATGCTCTCCTCTAGGACTTTAATTGTGTCATGGTTTATGTTTAAATCTTTTATCCACCTTGAATTTATTTTTGTGTATGGTGTAAGATGGTGTTCGAGTTTCATTTTTTTGCATGTAGCTGTCCAGTTCTCCC
>JAPYXV010003150.1:0-12518 GCA_028533065.1 Trachops cirrhosus
TCTGCTGCCTGGAGCCACACCTTGCCTACACCTGGTCCAGCAAACAACGAGGTACACTTGGCACGGCAGGAGGCCCCTAAGAAGCCTCGTCCAACCCTGTTCTGTGCATCCATTCCGATTGGACAACTGGGCCCTATGTGGTACTGATTACTCAAAACTTTTTAGTCTCACCCTTGAATGTATAGATATCATCCCAGAGTACTTTTAGTACCAGTAAGAAGAGCCATGTCTTCCTTCCCTTCCTTCCTCCCTCCCCATTAACACAGAGCTATGTTAACGAAGTTTGTTTCTCCAATTGTCTGGAAGGGAAACAGAGAAGGTTATTAACTGAAAATTTTCAACACAAAGAAATTGAGATAGGCCCAATAAAATTATTATTATCTGTAATCCTAAATAAAACACCTGTAAATGAGGGTGGGATGTAGAGAAAAAGAATGGGAGAAAAGCAAAGTTCAAAGAAGATGGGTGGGGAGACCCCACAAACATGATAGGCTCCCATCTGTCTGTGGGAACCCCCACTCCCCCAATCAGGAATTCCAGAGCCCAGCACCGTCATGGCCCCGCTCTCGCCCATGGTGACAACACCTTCTCCCTTTGGCCTCCCCACCTGCACCCCTACTCTGGACTTGTCCCCTAAACGTGACCCCTCTCCCTCCTCCATCAGGGCCCTACTGTCTGCAGATTAGGGACCACCGGGACTGAGGCAGTGTGGATGGATGACAAATCCATCCCTTCATGCCACCTCTCAGAAAGCACCATGGAGGGCCTGGGACTAGGAGGGCCGGCACTGTGCCATAGCACAGGACAGGCAAGGCCCCAAATGAATGTGGCATGAATTTTAGAGCATGGCACAATGAGGGAGAGGGGACAGTTGTGCGTCCTGGTGTCAAAGGATTTGAACAAAGAGAACGAGGTTCCCTCCTGCCTCTTTTACTGCCAGATAAAGATCCCAGCTGGGCCAAATTACATAAATGTACTGAAACCCTTCATCTGCAAAAATAGGCCAATGCCCACCTACCCACATTGTTACTGCTGTCTCTTTTCAATAAAGAGGTTGTGTACATGAGAGAGAGGCTGTGCAGGTCACACACAGGGCTTGTGACAGTCACAACCTGATTTACAGGCGTGTTGGGACAGGAACAGACTGAGAAGGAGGAAATGAAAAGCTGCTCCGAATGTTGACAAAACCAGAAACATAAAATGCTTGATTCATGCTGGAGATGGGGTTGAGTGAGATTACAATATTATTTTCCTAGGGATATGACTCTGTTAATTCACTGGAGTGCTCGGCTTTGGATAGGAAATCAGTGTCTTGTTATCAGCCTGGGGGAGGAACTGAGGGCCCGATCCCTGGGCTGCTGTCTGGGAAGTGATTAATTTGAAACAGAGTTTGACTTGTTGATGGTGACGGGGTCTGAAGGTGGCCCTGGGCACTGCTCTGGTCTGAGCTCAATGCAGCAGTCGCCGAGAGCTGCTTGGTGACATGGGGACAGCAGAGGGCAGTTGGCCTAGGCTCAGCCAGGTCCAGCCACACAAAAGAAACCAGCACCCCAGGCAGGGCAGGCAGGGCAGGCAGGGGACCCTCTCCTGTCCTTTCTGGGCCAACAGCCCTCAGGCTCCTGAGTCACAGAGTCTTCTTGAGCACATACCTTTCTGCCACCGTCAAGGGAGCAGCTCCCTGCAAATTTCACAGGGGCCACCGACAGCTGCTGTTCTTTGTGGGCCTTCATGGCAGCAGCTGAAACATCAGTGAGCAAGACAGACAGTTTTGGGCCTGACATCTGTCACTGTGCCCGTCATTCCCGCTTCCTGTACATGCTCACCTGGCTCAGAACTCATAAAATAGACATACTCTGTAGAGCAATTTTATTTGGTTTTCTCAACAGAGCACACAATGATTCTTAGTTTTCACAATTTCATCCTTGGAAGGTGAAACCCATCCTTTACAGAACTGCTGTCTGATTTGCTGGTGTTTCCTGATAGGGAGCGTTCCCTGGGGAGAAGCAGCACTCCTCTGTGGCAGCCAGTCTGCCTCTCCTCATTCCAACGCACCCGCTTTCCTGATCCCAGGGAGACTGTCCAGACACCCGACATACCTCTCCCCCTGAAACTGTCCCCAGAACCTCAAAGGGGACAGGGAGGAGGCCTGCTGTCCAGGAAGAGGCGGTGGGCAGGGGGTCAGATAGTGGGGGGCTGCAGAAAGGGCTGCCCCACACTGCCTGATCACCTCACAGGCCTGCAGTCACCGCCAACGACATCTGAGTTGGCCCTGCTTCCAACAGGTGCAATTCCTGGTCCTTAGTTGAGAAATGAACAAGAATTTCAAGAGCTAAGGTCACCAGGGCCATCACAACCCCAGGACAGGAGTCCTCCGTCCCTGCTGGAAGCAACACCAGGCAGGTGAACATGAGATAAGGTGTCAGGAGCACTGTGGGTCAGCTGGCCACCAGAACCCAAGGGCTGGCCTGTGGGGCGCGGGGCATGGGAGGCAAATCCTAGTGCGATCCTGGCCTGCAGTCAGGACCCTCTCCCTCCATGAGGCGGCTCACAAAGCAGCTACTGCATTTCTGAACCAAAGATCAAGATAGGTCTTGAAAAAAAATGGTAAGATTATGTTAATGAATCAGTTTTATTACAAAACTAGAGTTTTTTTGAAATCAGAAAAGAGCCCTTCACTCCCAAACTCATCTAACATGTATGTGTCGTCTGCTCCTCTGTGGCACTTGCTGGACCTGGGTACCGGGGACGAGACCTTCACAGGTTACCCTTCAGGTGCTGAGAGGGGCTGGGAGACAGGTGATTAACAGCAGCGCTTTATTTCAGAAGATACTAAGAACCATGAAGAAAACTGACTTAGGTGATGTGAATAGGGAGTGATAGGGACTATATTGCTTTCCTATTGCTGCCCTAACAGTTAACCCCAGATGGAGTGGCCCACACCACAGAGTGTGGGGTCACAGCTGCTGTGGGCCAGAAACCTGAGGTGGGCTCATCAGGCTGTGCTCCTCCTCAGAGGCTTCGGAGGCCCCGTCCCCTGTTCCTGGGGTGCTGGCAGAACCTACTCCTTATGGGACAGTTTCCTTCCCTGTCCCTGCCAAAGCCACACCCAGCTTCCTGGGGCCCCTGAACACCTTGGCCTGTGGTGCCCTTATCTAGCCTCAGCTTGGCCCACCTAGCTGACTTGGGATGGTTGCCAGGTTACCTTGATGACCTGTTTTACCTCTGAGGCATGTTGGCATGTAATACTGGACAGTGCTGGGTGGGGACCCCTGCAGTGACTCCCCAAGATCTTGTCATATTTAAACTCAGAGTGAGCTGCTGAGACATGGCTGGCCCCATGGAGAACTGGGAAAGCCTCCCCCAAAGGGACAGCAAGTACACCCAGGGCAGAGACAGCCAGATTAATGGGGGTTCAGGGCAGGGCAGGTGGGTGGGCAGATAAAAGGGCCCTTGGGTGGGTTGAAAATTCTATCATAACCACTAAGGCTTTTAGGCACGAGAATGGCATGATCTGATTTATATTTTTTAAAGCTCACTCTGTGATGTGACATTTAAAATGATATTTGAGAAGTGCTTTGAGAGCACAGGTACAACTGAGACAGATGGAGAGCAGAAGAAATGTGCTTCAGGTACAGACAGTGGGCCCTGCATGTGGCCCAGAGGCAGGAGATGTGAAGACCGGAGAGCACAGTGCAGGCTCCAGAGACCTGTGAGTGATGGGTTAGGGAAAGGAAACATAAGATCCTCCATGGAGGAGGGCGGTGGGCAGGGGACCCTCCGTGGAGGGGGCAGGACAGGGGTGACAGGAAGCACTCCATGAATGGGACAGAGAAGGGGACACAAGGGACCCTCCTTGGATGGGGTAGGGCAGTGGGGACAGGAGACCCTCCATGGAGAAGGCAGGCAGGGGGAGAAGGGACCCACCTTCCATTGAGTGGGCAAGGTAGGGGTCAGGGGCCCTAGAAGGGGTCAGGGAAATAGAAGACCCTCCATAAAGGGGGCAGGGCTGGAGGGGAAGGGGAGGAGCGGCAGGTGATAGGGGAACCTGTCCCCTCCATGGAGTGTCCCATGTCCTCCCTGCCATGCCCTCTCCCAGGGTTTCCTCTCCACCTGCCCTGTCTCTCCTACAGTCTCTTATCTACCCTTCCTGCCCCCTCCATGGATGGTCCCCTCTCTCTACTGCCAGGTCTTCTGTTTTCCTGCCCTGTCCCCTCACTCCCAGGCCTCTGATGGGCCTGTGATCTGGTTTCTGGTCTTCCATCTCCCCTGCCTCCCCAGCCTCCTGCCTACCCTCTGTATCGGAACCACATCTCACTCTCTTCATCTGTCTAAATGAGTGATTTTCAACCGGTGTGCCCCAGCACACTGGTGTGCCCCAAGAACTTTAAAACATGCAATGCCCGACTATGCAGTCAGGAGCACTGACCTCTTCCCTTAGGCTGTCAAATAAAGAAATGACAATGCAGTTTCAAGTAGGAGCCTAAAGAAATGTCTGTTGGCCATTTTAGAACTTAGGAAATGTAATGGTCAATTCTTTGGAAAGAAACATCTGAGAAATGAGATAAAAGAGAGAGAAGAAAGGGGAAAAGAGAAGAAAGGGAAGGCATAAAGAAAGAGAAAGAAAAAGAAAACAACAGCCTTGAAAAGAGGCCAGTGCACCTGAATCAACAGCCAGGTATTGCATGTTTTAAAAATTCTTGCAGCGCACCAGTGTGACTGCCGTGACACATTTGTTGAAAATCATGGGTCTAACTCCTACCTGTGCTCTCAAGACACATCTCAAACATTATTTTGAATGTCAAATCACCAAGCAATCCTAGAGGGTACGGGGGGAGGGGAGAGGAATAAGAAGGTAAGGGAAGGATAAATGGTGTCGGCAGGAGGCTTGACCTGGAGTGGTGAACACACAATAGAGGGTACAGATACACATTGTAGAATTGTACCTCTGAAACCTATATAATTTCATTAGCCAGTGACATCCCAATAAATTAAATTAAAAATAAATAAAAGTAGGGCCTATAAGAATGATTATATCATGTGGGTAGAGAGCTCATGAATAAGATTAAAGTCCTTTATAAAGAGAGCCCATATTAGACTTATTGGGAGGATCACTTTGTAAGTTTATAAATGTCTAACCACTATACTACTATACACCTAAACTAATATTGAATGTTGACTCTAATTGAAAATACTTTAATTATTAAAAATAAAAATAAAAACCAGAGTGATTTTTAAAAATGTAAATCAGATCATGTCATTCTCATGTTAAAAAGCTATACTGGCCCCAGGAACAGCTAGCTGTCCAGGCGGAATCACTGCTGGGATGGACTTTCACTGCTGGAAGAGGAGTATCCTGCCTTCCTCCTCCCAGTGCCTCCATCACTGTTTGGGAGGCATCTGGCACTGGTGCAAGGCAGAGCTGTACTTTCTTGACAGTGTGCTAACCATTCACTTAGGCTGCTTAGTTCTAGTATGGGAGCAGACACACAAAATTGTTTTTAAAAGCCTAAATAGTTCTGACAGCATTTTCAACCCACTGAGGAATGTTTATCCACCGGCCCATCCTCCCATGCACCCCAGCCCATCAGGCTCACCCAGCCCTGGGGACAAAGGCTGGGAGAGAGGGTGCTGTCCAGGTAGCCAGTGGGATGCATCTGTTGGAGGTCTGAACAGAAGTACAGTTCTCTTAGGAAGGAAATAGAGGGAAGCATCTGCTAGGATGAGCCACACATGAGGTGAAGAAACTTTTCATGACGTGGTGACAGGATCACAGCTGCATGACCCCACCATGCTCTCGCCCTACTGCTTCATCCCAGGGGACCCATGAATCACCCACAGCAGGAATCAGTGCCCTGGCCTCTGAGGACCCACAAACCCTCCGCAGAGCCCTTGAACTCACACTGCTGATCTCAGACTATGGATCCTGGACACCTTAAGTCTTGGGATGTGGCCTGTTTTGACTTTTTAGTTTCACTCTTATGAAGAAAGCCAGGTCTGGGTCCCTTGTACACTGCTAGTGCAGCTGCTGTGGAAAACAATAGGGAGGGTCCTTGAAAAAAAAACAGAATGTGCTTTTTTTTGTGCTCCAGTAATCCCACTTCTGGGTGTTTACTCAAAGAACTGAAGGAGGGTCTGGAAGAGATGTGTGCACACTCGTGTTCACAGCAGCATTAGTCACAATAGCAAAAATATGAAAGCAACTCAGGTGTTCCACTGATGGACAAATGGGTAAACTCAATGTGGTTCATCCAAACAATGGAACATGATTCCTCCTTAAAAGGAAGGACATTGTGAGAGGACCAAGATGGTAGCAGAGTATGTGGATGTTACAGTCACCTCTCCCTGAGACCAAACTGGAATTACAATTAAAATATAGAGCAAACAACCTGGATAACCATCTGAAGACTAGCTGAAGGGAAGCCTTGTAACCAAAAATATAAAGAAGCCACCACACTGAGACTAGTAGGAAGGGTAGAGACACAAGCAGGGACAGACTGAGTTGTGTGGCTCTCAGGTGGCAACCACTCCCCACTCCTTCCCCCAGTCTGATCGGCACTTCTTCCTCACAGAACATCCGTAGCCCCACCCTCCTGACTCCCAGCTGCCTCACCCTGTTGAAATCGGCCTCCCAACAGAATCTTGGACAGACTGAGTTGTGTGGCTCTAGGATGAGAGACATTTTTTCCTCACATGCCACACCTGTGCAGAGCCCTCCCTTCACACGACTGCATCTTGGTCTGTTTGGAACTGATAAACTCTGCTGGTCTCACCCCGATGACTCCCTGAGACCCAACCCACCACAAAGGTTAGTGAGCACTATTAAGTGGTAGAGCTAGAGCTGGTATACCCAAGGACATTTGTTGAATGACCTCAGACCCAGCATTGGCATTGAGTTTGAGCCTGTATCAATCTGGTGAATACTTGCCCCTACCTGGTAGCTCACTGAGAACCTACATCACGCAACTCAATTACCACCAGAGGCTCTTTCAGTGGCTGAGCCTAACAGATAGCCAGTAGGTGGAAGCAGGCGGAGGTGAATCTCATGGTGCTTGGGGACCTTTGCTGAACTGTCCCTGGGCCTGGTGCTGGCAAAAACCAGTTATAGTGCACTGCTTGGACCTTCCCACACTCACTCAGGCCATCAGAGGAAGCCATAAACTGTGGATGGCTTTGTGGCTCCAAAAAGTTTGCCAGGATCAGTCAGAGGCAGCATCTGACATTGGCCAACACCAGAGTCCCTCCTAGGAGGCCCCAGAACCATTATACTCATTGGCCAGCTTCAGACAACATCAGAGCAGGATCCAACTAGTTTTACAAGTGGCATATCCACAGGGAGACCTCAGCAGGCACCAGATCCTGCTGAAGTGAATTCTGCTCTGTGTGAATTCATATGTACGAGCACCTGTAGTGCAGTTTGTACACTGTGGTCAGGGTTGATCCTCATAATCAACTAGCTTGAGGATCTACCTCACATATGAACTGGCCAATAGCAATCAAGACTACAACAGAGGGCCCACATAACCCACACAAGGGACATTCCTAGAGTACCCAGCTCAGGTGATCAAGGGGGTGGCACCACTGGATCCCACAGGACACTACAACATAAGACCACTGTGCCAAGACTGGGAGCCAGAGCAATTCTACCTGATACATAAAAACAAACACAAAAAGGCTGCCAAAATGTGAAGACAAAGAAACATGTTCCAAATGAAAGAACAGAAGAAATCTCCAGAAAAAAAAGCTAAATGAAGTGGAGGCAAGCACTCTACAAGATATAGAGTCCAAATCAAAGGTTATGAGGATGCTCAAGAAACTTAAGGGAAGAAGAAATGAAATTAGTGAGGATGTAAATAAAGAGATAGTATGCATGAAACAGGACATAGAAGCAACAAAAGAACCTGTCAGAAATGAAGAATATAATATCTGAAATGAATATACTAGAAGAAATAAACAGTCAGTTGGATAAAGCAGAGGACTGAATCAGTGATTTGGAAAACAAAGTGGCAGAAAACACCCATGTTTTGATAAACATAGAGGGAGAAATCAACAGATATACAGTCATAGTAGGGGATTTTAACATCCCATTGACTTCAATGGATAGATCTTTCAGACAGAAAATCAGAAACAGAAGCCTTAAAGGACACACTAGATCAGATGGATTTAACCGATACCTTCAGGGCATTTCATCCCAAGTAGCAGAATATACATTCCTTTCAAGTGTACAAGAAACACTTCCTAGGATAGGCCACATGTTAAGACAGTACAAGTCTCAATAAGTTTAAGAAGATTGAAATCATATTGAGCACCTTCTCTAACCATAATGGTATAAAACTGGAAATCAATCACAAGAAAAAAACTGAAAAACACGCAAAAACATGAAGGCTAAATTACATGCTACTAAACAATGAATGGGTTAACAGAGTGGTCAAGGAAGAAATCAATAGATACCTTGAAACCAATGAAAATGAGAACACAAGAACCCAAAATCTAAGGGACACAGCAAAAGCAGTCCTAAGAGGAAAAATTATATCATCACAGGCCTAGCTCAACAACAAGAAAAATCTGAAATAAACAATCTAACTTTGCACTTATGGGAACTAGAAAAAGAACAAACAAAGCCCAAAGTGAGTAGAGGAAATGAAATAATAAAGATCAGAGCAGAAATAAACAAAATAGAGTCTAAAAGAAAACACAATACAATCAATGAAACCAAAAGCTGTTCTTTGAAAGTGTAAATAAGATTGACAAACCTTTGCCCAGACTCAGCAACAAGAAGAGAGAGCCCTGGCCAGATAGCACAGTTGGTTAGAGTGTCATGCTGATAAGTCAAGGTTGCAGGTTTGATCTTTGGTCAAGATACGTATAAGAAGCAATCAATGAATACATAAGTAAGTGGAACAACAAATCGATGTTTCGCTCTTCTCTCTCTCTCTCCTCCTTCTCTCTATCTAAAAATAATTTTTTAAAACAATTTTTTTTAAAAAGATACAGTGCCCAAATAAACAAAATCAGAAATGGGAGAAGCTAACAATTGGCTCCATAAAAATACAAAGAATTGTAAGAAAACATTACATACAACTATATACCAACACATTAACAATCAGGATGAAATGAATAAATTTCTAGAAACATACAATCTTCCAAACTCAATCAAGACAAAGCAGGAGATCTGAAGAGACCAATTACAACTAATGAATTTGAAGAAGTAATTTTTAAAAACTCCTTAAAAGTAAACCCCCTTAACTGGATGCCTTCACAGGTGAATTTTGCCAAACATTCAAAGAAGACTTAACACCTATCTTTCTCATACTATTCCAAAAAATTCAAGGGGAAGGAAGACTCCCAAGCTAACTTTATGAGGCCAGCATTATTCTAATTCCAAAACCAAATAGACACTACAAAGAATATTATAGGCCAATATTCCTGATGAACATAGATGTTAAAATCCTAAAGAAAATTTTAGCAAATGTGATCTAGCAACACATTTATAAGACTATACACCAAAAAAGAAAGAAAAGATTACACACTATGATCAAGTGGGATTTATTCTAGGGATGCAAAGTTAGTACACTATCTGAAAATCAATAAATGTGATATACTATATAAACAAAATGAAGGATAAAAATCACATCATATCAACAGATACAGAAAAAACATTTGATAAAATCCAGCACCGATTTATGATAAAAACTCTCAGCCTAGCGGGAATAGAAGGAACATACCTCAACACACATCTCACATATATGAGAAACCCACAGCCAACATCATACTCAATGGGCATAAACTAAAAGTGTTATCTATCAGGTCAGAAACAAGACAGGGATATCCATTTTCACCACTATTATTTAGCATAGTACTAGAAGCCCTAGCCACAGCAATCAGACAAGAAGAAAAAATAAAAGGCATTTAAATTGGAAAGGAGGGAGTAAAGCTGTCAGTATTCGCAGATGACATGATACTGTATATAGAGAATCCTCAAGATTTTACCACAATGCTATTAGAACTGACATATGAAACCAGTAAAGTAGCAGGGCAAAATTAATATTCATAAATCAGTTTCATTTTAAAATTTTTTTAGATTTTTTTAATTTACTTTTAGAGAGAGGAAGGGAGGGAGAAAGAGAAGGAGAGGAACACTGATGTGTGAGAGAAGCATCAATCAGTTGCCTCTTGTATACCCTCCACTGGGGACCTGGCCTGCAACCCAGGCATGTGCCCTGACTGGGAATTGAACTGGCAATCTGTTGGTTCATAGGCTGGCACTCAATCTACTGAGCCACACCAGCCAGGGTAAGAAGTCAATTTCATTTTTATACACGAATAAAGAACTGTCAGAAAGGGAAACTAAGAGAACAATCCCATTACAACTGCATCAAAAAATAAATAAAACCTAGGAATACATTTAACCAAGTATGTAAAAAACCTTCTCTGCTTCTCCTGGTGGCTATCACAAGCACAGTGCCATGAGTGACACTACTCAAGGATGCTTGATGATCATCAGATGGATGGCGGCACCATCAGCAGGAACGTGTGCTTTTTAATTATCTGAGGATTGCAACTGCAGAAACAGTATTTATGCTCTGTCAAGGTAAGGGATGATTAATAATTTTTCCCTGTGTTCTTGGCAGAATGGTGCTCAAAATTATGGTAACAATAACACCTTGTCTTCATATGCTCTCTCCTTCCAGAGATGGCTTTATCTTTCAGCTTGGCTGCAAGAAGGGAAAGTAATGCTGGTGGGTGAAATCAACACACCCCATTCAGCAGGGGCTTAAATGAGGAGGAGATGCAGAAAGTGACTCATCAAAAGTCTGACACTCAGTGGTCAAACCAGGGAGACACTAAGTGCTCAAAAAAGACTCTGTCTGTTAGGATGATAATGTCGAGCTATCATAATGGACCATTCAGTGTCTGAATCCAGTGAAACCTGCTCATTCTTTGTGTCCCATTATGCAGGCCAGGAAGCCACCACAGTTCATCCCTCTCCATACAGTGACTCAGGGACCCAAGGCTTCTCTACCATGTGGCTCTACTAAGTGCCCTGGAGGCCTGCTGCCCCTTCACATTCAGCTGGCAATGAGCACAGACCAACAGTATGCAGGAGAGGTGGACAAGCAGTGTCAGGAATGCCCAGGATGAGCCACTCACGGCTGGTCCCATCTTTGGCCAGACCTGAACTACACAGACCAAGAGGCTCAGAAGTGCAGAACAACACAAACACTGTGAGTCTTGGAACCAGAACAGCACACCCACTCTTCTGTCCCCAAATCTGTGCAGCCAACCTGTCCACCTTCTTCAGGAAGAATACCCAGAGAGAAGAATAAAATAAAAGTACCTCATGCCAACCATCATAGCAGTTCAAAGGGCTATGAATAAAGCAAACACTGTCTACTTAATTATAAAGTCTACTTACTGTCCAGACTCACTTTCTTCCTCCTCTTTCTTCTTCTTAAAGAATGAGAACACATTGTTCTGGGGCCACCAAGACCAAGATGAGCAAGTCCACAGCCAGCTGTGCCCCCACCAATGACAAACATGCGCTCAGGAGAGAGTAGAGAACCCAGTATCCACAGATTCTGGAAGGAAGCAGCAGTGGGCAGACTGGGGACAGAAGTCAGAACTGGACAGCAGTGGGCTGATTTGTTTTCCCTCCTGGATCTCAGCTTTGCCCTAAAGGCAGTGAGTCTCAACACTGCTCCACAGACAGGATGGGAATGATGCAGAGTGGACTGGACAGGGGCCCTGTTGAAGCCAGAGTGGGGGACTGCCAGGGACCCCCCCCACCCTTCTCCTCTCCTGGTCCTGACCCTGAAGCTGCAGCCATGGCGGAGGTATGCCGCTCCTAAAATGCCGAGAGGACCTGGTGAGGACCTGGAAAAATGGACTTTTATACTTCACAATTTGGGGGAAATCCTGCTTATTTTTTCTATTTTTTTTCTCTTGCCACTTTTCCCTGAAAACCACACAGGTATTTGAGGCTTCAACACAGTTCTTGGAGGGAGAGGAATCTAAGATCCTGAGAGAAACCAGAGCTTCTAGCTGAAGGACCGGAGATGATGGGCTGACGGTGTGAGCTGGGCCCACACAGAGCACACCACCGAGGCCAGCACAGCTCTGCGCCATGCTGGTGCTGAGGTCGCCCCACAGGCCCTGAGTCAGAACGGGGCTCTGAACTTAATGTTCTCACGTACTTAAACAGTGGCCCCTCAACCTCTGCTGTTCAGCGGTGGGAAGACACACTACGGAATCTGGTCCAGTAAGAGCAGCACATCCATCGCTAGCTTCATCCAGAGTTTGGAGGAGAAAATAATTGAATTGGAACAGGCACAGAGGTCAAGTGGAAGAAGGCCAGAGCTCCCGAGCCGCAGATTGCAGACCCGCTAACACCCAGGATTTTAGTTCTAAGAACAAGTTCATTTTTACAAATAAGTCTAGTTTTCTTTTGCGTTTTCAGTTCTTTCCTATGTTGAAGACCAAATTTCTTGTCTGAAAAGTAAACACACACAAGTGAAGCGCAG
>JAPYXV010003151.1:0-12517 GCA_028533065.1 Trachops cirrhosus
ATATGGTGGGTGGATTTGGCCTGAGAGCCAGAATTTGCCCCACTTCCCAATCTAGAAGATCAGCCCTTCATTCAAGGCAAATAATCAGCAGAAGATTAGATATTGAATACCTACAATATATTTGGAACTGAGAAGGCTTTCCATGCATTCTCATTTAAATTTTAACATTTTTTGGGTAAGCATCATTATACACAATTATGGAACACTCAACTGATGCTCAATATGTCACATAGCAGTAAGACTGAAAACATAATATGTCAGGTTCTAAAACTCATATTTTTCATTTCACTAATCTGAATAATAAGGGGTGTGGGATGAAGGGTTTGTACAGTAATGGAGAAATGAATAGAATGTATGAAGGAGAATACCTGTTTCTCTAGGGGATGTTGGGGTTTTCCACTTGTGCACTAAGAGTCACATTTGGTTTGATAATGAAATGATATCTGCAATTGTCATTATCTGAGATGTTATCTGGGCTCTCATTATATTATGTGCACTGAGAAAGGAAAAAACCATTCTCAATTAGACAATAACATGCCAGTTATTACAGGATTCACTCCTGCTATAGTGAGGTTAAAATGTGGAGTATTGTGTACCTTGGAATCAATGAAATAATACAATCAATAGCTTATTACAGGTATGTGCTTTATCTCACTCACCCTCACATCAACCCTGAGAAGTCCTGTTATTTCCATTCTACCAATGAGGAAATTGAGGTTCAGAGAATTTGAGTCACTTGACAGGATTTCCTAGTCAATGACTATCATAACTAGGTGCCAAACACATATCTGTTTGACTGTACAACATGATCTTTTTGTATGTCACCCTGCTTTCCTGGAAGGTGAAAACAAACAAGCAAACAAAAAGAGAACAAGAAGAATGCAAAGAGGATTTCTTTAGCAGTTCCCACAATTTTATAAGATACAATCCTTTCAATAGCGTCCTTACTTTACATCACTCAGAGTGGCTCTCCTTTCCCAACTGCACTCTGAATAATAGAGATATTAGTACTGGAAGTGCATCCTAAACTTAGATTCTATGAATTGTCCTGGGCTATCTCCTATTGGTTTTGTAATCTAAACACAGTCATACCTTGGTACTCGTTGGCTTCAGAACACGTCATTCCCTGTACTCGTCACATTTTATGAGAAAAAAATGTTGCAGCACTTGGTGCTTGCTCGGGACATGTCACACCTGCTAGAACCTGTGTGAGTTGTGGCATTGCTCCACAAGAGAAAAACACTTCATTGTTTGGCACTCATTGGTTTTGGCACTTGTCACGACTTCTGGAATGAATTAGTGATGAGTACCATGGTACCATTGTATATTTAAAGGTATTATCCTATTGTAAGTGGTAAAGAATATTAGTTGGAAGTTGTACATGATCATTTACATCACACAATAGCACACCTGTTCCTTAAATTATTGCCTGTAGATATCTGTAATCACAGGCAAGACTTTAGGTGACCAAGTATTTGCTGGCATAGAAAATATTAGTGGAAATAAGGAGTTTAATGGGGTTGATAGCTTCTAAGTGCAGTACAGAACTTTGGACAAGAAAGCAATGAGCTTTGGGCTTTAAATTATGGTCCAGGTAAGGGCCCCACATCTTCTATGATTGCTATAGAAGAAACTCTTATCTCACGTAGCCTCATGTCTGAGATACCTCAATTTAAATCAATGTGTAATCCTGTGGGTGGCTTGCAACACATTTTGAATTCCCAAACTGGCAGGGTCTCTTCTATAAAGTTAAGTGTTAACTGGCTCTCTGAAAATTGGAGTGGGTCCATATTTGGGGGAGATTCTGATGAAACTGGAACCTTGAGACCCTAAACTTCTCCAGCCCTTATGTGCCATAAGAGTAGCCTTCTTTTTCCAGTCTGAGGAGGTTAGTCTTCCCAGGCCTGAATAATCTGTAATGGGGTCCCTGAGATAGTTATTTTGCAGGGATGCTGAACCCCCTCCCTACCCTTCTTCATTGCTTCTACAATAGGTCTATAACCAGTCTCAAGTCCCAGTAGGTCCCACAGGTAAGTGTGGCCCATCAGGAAATTCAGTGTATACCAAAGCAATTGCTAAAGTTTGGCTAGTTTATATCAACAGAAACATGAATGGGCATGGATGTTAAGGGCTATGCTGTAGGGTAGAAGGAAGGTGGTAACATTAGGCCAGGATGAGTTTCTTGATGGGATGAACTAAGCAGAGATTCTAATGTCAGTGCGTTAGATGAAGCATATTGTAGTGGCTCTAACTATTTGCCTAGTTGGTGAAATTGAGTTATAGACCTTTATTAAGTGAAGTTGAGATGTCACACCTCCTTTGGTCATTAGGTTTTGGGGTAATTTGTTTTGCAGCAGTAATCAATACAATGTTCACAAGGGATATTTGTCTGTTTCCTTTGTTGTAATATGTTTGTCTGCTCTTGGTATCAGAGTGATACTGACCTCAAAGAATGTGTGGGGAATGAGCCCTCCTATTCTATTTTTAAAGAAGTTTTGGTAGAATTGGTATTACTTTTTTTTCTCAATATTTGATAGAATTCACCAGTGAAGTCTTCTGGGTTAGAAGCTTTGTTTGAAGGAAGATGTGTAATTACATGATGCAGTACTCTAAAGAACATATTTTTCGAGGAAGTTTGGTCGGAAACTCGGCACGTCCTGACGTTGAAAGTTGTTTGGAGAGCTCCGATAGGGGTTCTGGACACTGGAGCAAGCGCCACCTTTGAAGTTTCCCTGCAGGGGGTGGCCGTTTCTGTCAAATTTGGAACGGCATTCTTTCGCCCAATGCTTGCCTTTGCCACAGCGCGGGCAATCCACGGGGGAGGTTTGTCAATACTCACTCCCCTTCTCTGCGCGGATGGGCAATCCCTGCGCATGTGACCGGGCTGTTTACAGATATAACATCTGGAATCCCCTTTAATTGTGGCAGCTAAGAGGGAAGCTTTATGCTGCTCGGTGCCAACATCTTGGCAAGCTTTAATAAATTCACTAATGTCCTTTGTAGTAGCCTGAAGGGGTCCTATGATAGTTCTGCAGTCTGTATGAGCATTTTCATAAGCTAGCTGAAGCAAGAGAGTTTTGGCTGCTCTTTCATTATCTATTTGTCTTCTAACGGCTTCCTGGAGGCTATCAATAAAATCAATATATGCCTTGGAAGCACCCTGATGGATATTGATGAAGGAAGTAATTTCTCTAGCCTGAGAATCTGGCACAGCTTTTATAGATCTTAGGGCCATACTCGCGCTTTGATTGTAAGCAAGGGGATAGAGCCTGGCTTGAGTTGTAGCAGTGGCGAACTCATCTGAGCCAAGCAGCATAGGGGGAGTGACAGGATTATGCATTAGTGCGTTTTTGGCTGCTTGGGTGCCGGCCGGTTGGGAATATTCCGAATGCCAGACAGTGTACCGAGCTGGGGTTAAAACTGTCCTGGCAAGAGCAATCCAGTCACAAGGATCCATTTTATAACTGTCAGTAATAGCTTGAAATAGCCCATTAATATAGGGAGACCGAAGCCCGTTCTCCTTAATGCTCTTTTTCAAATCATTATAAAAAGGGAAAGGAAGGGGCTCCTGGACGTTCCTTTGTCCCTTAACTATAATGGGGAAGGCTGACAGGGTGTCCCAATCCCCCGCCTCCGCTGCCTGCCGAAGGCATTTCCGCAAAGCTCTGATGGGATATCTGCCTGAATTTTCCTGCTTTCTTGGTGATGACTCATCCTGCCAGGAGGAATGCTCCCAGAGTTGTGACAAGGAGCAGTAGCTGCGGGGCAAGCCCTTCGGTGGGGCTGAAGGCAGAGCCTCCGCGGCCTGCTCTCTGGAATCGTACACAATTTCCTCCTCTGAACCAGATTCTTCACTTTCCTCCTCGACTAACTCCGTTTTCCCAGTCCAAATGGGCGCTAGAGCATTCCTGACCAGTCCCCAAATTACTAAGTTGTGAGTGCCAATAGGTATGCCACTCTCTCGTAAAGATTACAACCTTTCACCTGCTTCTTCCCATGTTTCAATGTCCAAAGTCCCTTTATAAGGAAAAGAAGGGGAATATTCTTATATAGTTTGTAAAAGCTGAACCAGATGCCTTTCCTTCACCTTGCATCCTCCTCCCCTAAGAAGTTGCTGTAATACACGCAGAAAAACTTCCTGCTCTTTAGATAAATTGGAACCCATGTTTGCCTTGTAAAAAGGAAGAAAAAAAGCTTCCTTTTATTTTCAATTGTTTGTCCTTTCTGATTCTGCCTCCTGCGCTGACCCTTCCCTTAACTAGCTAGGGATAAAAATGCAGTGGGTCAAAGCGTTCCATTGGTGCAAAACAGTCAGAGAAAGGGCATCAGACCCCAGCTCCATTTATGTGTTTTGGGTCCTCCCTGAGAGGGGAGGAAATTTGAAGCATCAGGCGACCAGCCCTTGTGCTTCCCCAGTTAAGCTAGAAACTAGATTACGTGGTGTGGGCGGTCCCTAGCAAGGCCCCCACATGTCTGGGGAGATGATCTCAGACACCCTCGCTGAGATTCCGACTCACGTGGGAATATCCAGTTTTGGGGGCCGAGGGGAGTAAGTGCCTTTTATTTTCGGAGCCTGGCGGATGCCAGAAGCTCTCATTCAAAACCTGCGCAACAGCATGGATGGAGCTGGAAAGCATTATGCTAAGTGAAATAAGCCAGGCAATGAAAGACAAATACCATATGATCTCGCCATTAACAGGAACCTAAACTACAAAACAAAGAAACAAATGAAATATAACAAAAGACACTGAAATAGAGGACAGGTAGTCAGGGACCAGAGGGGAGAAGGGAGGGAATTCCAGGGGAGAAGGGAAGGGTTTACAGGAACAAATATAGAGGACACATGGACTAGACTAGGGGGGTTGGAAAGGGGAGGGAGGAGGGGAGGAATGGGTGGGTGGGCTGGAATGGGAATAAAGGATAGAAACTGTAATGAATAAACTAAAATAAAAAATTTAAAAAATAAACAAAACAAAACAAAACAAAAAAACCCTGCGGCTAATGCTATGATCCTGGGAAGTGTTCTTCCAGGCTGGTCAAAACCAGAGCCCTCATTCACTATCTGCTTCCCCTAATGCAGGAGGACAGAGAGAAAAGACAAGATTGAAGGCACCATGAAGAGCGGCTTTGAAGAAAACAGATTGCCTAATTGCTTTTTTCAAGGCAAAGTCTTTGCTCTTTCTCCCAAGCCTGGGCTACTCCGCGAGTGCTTGGGGGAGGGAGCAAGGTTCCTGCCTACGGTTTCAAAGCAGTCGCGAGAGAGTACGAGCAGGAAGAGAGAACCTGTTCCCCTGAAGCCGAAAAGTGTTTGGGGTCACCGAGGCCTATACTTATGTAGCCCAGAGTGTGTGAAATCCACTACCTGGGTTGGCGTGTCCTCTGTAGCGGACCGTTTGGAGCCACTGGGAGGAAGCAGATCCTGAATCCTCAGGTCCCTGGTCTGGACGCCAGCTGTGCAGGTCACGGGCCTGCGGTAACTGCAGGGGCTGTAGATGGTCGAGACACTAGAGAAATACACCCAACTACCGAGTCCTTGGAGGAATGGGAATGGAAAGGCCACTCTCTCTAGGGGAGAGTGCCCAGAGCTGCTGCCTGAGTAGGCTTTTTATTAGGTAGTATTGGGTAGGGGTACGGACACAGTTTGTTGATTATAGTCTGGCAGGGAAGATCAAACAAAAAATACTAAAAGGGCTCATGCTGAGTTGGGGTCTTATCACCTAAAAACTACAGGACCTAGAAGGCCAGTTTCATTTCCTGCCCATGTCTTCATATTCTAATTTAAAAGCATCCTCCAGCAAAATAGGCTTCACAAGATATTGCATATTCTATGCTTCAAGCCAAATGTGGGGGGAGGGTGGGGTCTGCTGGCTCTGGTCTGGACTGCACCGCCCCTTGAAATTGCTGCAGACCTGAGTCGGGCAGAGGAGACAATGGCATCCCGGAGATTTGGATGTCTCACAAGCAGAATAAGGACTCAAGGCTTGTCAAAGCCGATGGGGTGGGGGTCGATCACCCGCTGTTTTCCACAGCCCCCTGAGTCTCTCCCTGAGGGCCTTCCCACCTGATCGTGCCTGTCTTAGGTCCATCCTCCTCTGAGAATTGTCACCCGTCATTGGCTAACTGACCAAGCAATGGGATCCAGACATGGAGCAGGCAGTGCTTCATGCCAGGGAGACAGGCTTGTCTCCTTAATGTCTCCTGGTTCTGAGGTCTCTCACTCAGCCTTAGCTATGGGGGGTTGCAGCTCCTGAAACCAGGCAGGGCAGATCCCAAGAAAGTTTGATAGTTTATGTCTTTTAAGGAATCTGTCCATTTCACCTAATTTGTCAAAATTACAGCATTAAGTTATTCATAATATTATCATATTATCCTTAAAAAACCCCTCACTAGAAGACATTTTTTTCATTGCTTTTTAGAGAGAGAGGAAGGGAGCAAGAGAAACATCAACAGGCTGCCTCCTGTATGCATGCAGGTAGTTGGGTGGAACCCACAACCCAGGCATGTGCCCTGACCAGGAATCGAATCCTCAACCTTTTGGTTACAGGATGATGCTCCAACCAACTGAGCCACATCAACCAGGGCCCGTATTATCCTTTTTAATAGCTGTAGAATCTCTAGCGCTGTTGCTTGTCTCATTGCTGATACCGGTAATGTGGGTTGTCTTTCTCTTTTTTACTGATCAGGTTGCTTAGAGATTTATCAATTGAATTGATCTCAAATAACCAACTTTGCTTTCATTAATTTTCTCTATTGTTTTCTAATTTTTAATTCTTGTTTTTTGTTCTTATTATTTTCTTTTGCTTACGTTGGGTTCTTTTTATAGCTTCTTATGGTGGGTTCTTTCTTAGATCATTGGTTTGAGACTTCATTTCTAGGTTTTGATATATCTATTTTGAATTGTTGCTTTTATTAGAGGCATATTTAGAATTGTATTTTCCTAGAGATTTCTAACTTTTGTCTTTATATATGGAAATAATCCCCTATAATGCTTTTTAGAAAAACAAATAGTCTGGTTTTAATATAATCTCATCAGGTCTGTTTTGGTCTGTGTCCACCAGGTATATCTTTTTTTTAATCCCTTTATTTTCAACCTTTTAACATTCTTTAGAGTAAGCAAATATTTAGCTGGATTTGTTCTCCAAATCTGATGATATTTATCTTTTATGTTAAGTGTTGGGTTCATTTACAATTTCTTTAACTACTGTTATATTTTGAATTGTTTATACTAACTTATTCTATAGTCTGTATTTTTTTCCTTCTCTCCTGTCTGCTTTTGTAAGTGATTGAGTTTTTAAATATTTTCCTTTCTCTTTTTACTAGTATAGAAGCAATACATTATACATATACTTTTGTGGTTTTAACCCCACTTCCTGAGTTTTATTTTGGCACTTAGCTGAACACTAGACACCTTGTTTCATGTATTAACAGTCCTTCTCAAGGACACTGCATAGGGTAGGGACTGGATGATTTGTTTTTTCGGTCCTTTAGCTGGAGTCCGTATGAAGTTCTTTGATATTCAGCTTTACTTGAAAATTTCACTTTGTTTTGATATTTATTTTACTTAGTTTTTAGGTTTAGGATTTCTAGGCTCTGTCCTGCATGTCTGAGGACATCTCAGTCTATCGTGTTTTTTTTTAAATTTTATAATATTTTTTATTGTTGTTCAATGCTCTTGTTTGAAAGTTATAGGAATAGCCAGAGAAGTAAAATGTCAAGGGAAAGTGGATTCCACTTTCTTGGAGGTAAGAGATGGCAGGGCATGTGTTCTTGTTTTGCTTTCTGGCTTCTTCTTCTTCGTTGTCTTTTTAAAAGATTTTGTTTATTTATTTTTAGAGAGAGGGGAAGGGAAGGAGAAAGAGAGGAAGAGAAACATCAGCATGAGGTTGCTTCTTGCACGCCCCCTACTGGGGAACTGGCCCACAACTCAAGCATGTGCCCTGACTGGGAATCCAGACAGTGACCCTTTGGTTTACAGGCCACACTCAATCCACTGAGCCATGCCAGCCAGGGCTGCTTTCTGGCCTCTGTTTTAAGCTATTTGCAGATCTGACAACAGCTGGCCTTGTGTTGTTCACTGTTCTGTCTCATCTCCTTTCACAAACTTCTTCATTGGTCCAGAGGTCACATTAGGCATTCCTTAAGCCATCCTTTTCCCATGGGTTTGGGTAAAATCCCTTAAATCTGAGATGCTTCTTTTATATACTTTGTGATGCAGCCAGTCTCTCTACCAGCAAAAAACATGGGTGGCCTGCAATGGATAGTTCTATGCATCTTAGAATCAAATCTGTCTTTGGTAATCTTCTCATATCTGGTGGGATATTGCAGGAGGCCTGTGTAGCATCAACCGTCCTTTTCATATGACTACATCAAGATAGTTTGACTTGTGGTTGCTGCCAGGAATGGAGTGGGGCAACTGTGCTGAGTTAGTGTGGCAAGAATCAGAGGGCCCAGGTCCAAGATATCTTTCATGGTCTTCCATATGTGGTTTCAATTAATTGGCAGGGGGTGGGGATGGGTGTGGGGAGGCATGTTACTCAAGACTCTTCATTTAGCCTCCAGGTTCTGAAACCAATGTTTTCCTAGGCAACGATTCTTCCTTTAAATTGCTCCTTATTCCTGCATTTCCTTTCATCTTAACACAACCATCCAGAATATCTTTCTCCTTCTCCTAGATGCTATCTATAATTTATATACAGTACAATAGAACATTTGGTTAGTCTATTGATGTAGCTATGGTGGCAGGATCTAAGCACCCAGGTCTCTTGCGAAGGACTGACTTTTCAGCACTTGTAAGATGAATGTCATAAAGGGGAGAGAGAGGTAGATCTCCCAGGGCAAATATCTCCGAGTTAAATGCAAAAGTCACATTGTTGAGGCTTGGGCAGTAGTTATCCTCTTTTTACAGAAACCTTATTTGTACCGTGCAGAGCTAGGTGGATTAAGTACATAGTCAAGAGCTTTACAATCAGACTGTGTTGGAATTCTTGTGCCATCCCTTATTAGCTTAGGGATTTGGGGCAAGTTTCTTTATGTCTCTTAGTCCTCTCCCGACTCATCTGTAAAATGGGCATAAGAATGGTGAGGATTAAATAAGAAAATTGTTTTTTGTAGAGCATCAGGCATAGTCAGTACTGAAAGTTAATTAGTATCAGAATTAGTAGCCCTCAAGGTCACTTGGTTTCCCAGCTTTGTTGAATGTTATGCTGCAGTTTTTGTTATGCTTGGGAAACTGAGGGCTGGGGTAGTTAATTGCATCCTCATTTTGTGTTCTGGGACCTCATGTACCATTATTTCTGTGTGTTCTTCCAGTTGTTAATGCCTCCCTGATTTCATGGTCCCCTCCATGCTGCTTTTTAATTTAGTCTGATTTTGTGGTAATGACATGAAACATGAATGGCACTCTCTCTCCCAGTGTCGAGCTTCTATTCCTTTTCTCCTACTATCATACAAGCCTTTCAATGGCAACACTAGTGTCAGTCTGGATATCGACATTCTGCGTTCCTCTGGGTTTCTGGGTATATGCCACTCACTCACTCATTAACTCACATTATCAGAAATTTCTGTATGCTAATAATGAAATATCTGAAAAAGAAATAAACTACCCATTCACAATAGCATAAAAAACAATAAAATACTTAGGAATAAATTTAACCAGGGTAGTGAAATATCCTTACAATGAAAACTAAGTTAAATGAGAGAAACTGAAGAAGATAAACAAATGGAAAATTATCCAATGTTAATGGGTTTGAAGATTTAATATTGTTAAAATGGTCATATTACTTAAAGCCATTTATAGATTCAATGCATTTCCTCAAAATTCTAATGATTTTTTTTCAGTTTATTTTATTGTTGTTCAATACAGTTGTCTCCATTTCCCCCCACCACTTTCCCCTGTCCCACCCACCCCTACCTCCACCATCAATCCTTTGCATCTTTGTCTTTGTCCACGGGTCCTTTATACAGGTTCCTTGATTTGACCCTTCTCCCTTTCCCCTGTTATCACCCCCCCCATCCCTTCTGGTTACTGTCAGTTTGTTCTTTATTTCAGTGTCTCTGATTCTATTTTGCTTGCTTGTTTGTTTTGTTGATTAGGTTCCACTTAAAGCTGAGAACATATGATACTTTTCTTTCACTGCCTAGATTATTTCACTTAGCATAATGATCTCTAGTTCCATTCATGCTGTTGTGAAGGGTTGGAGCTCTTTCTTTCTTTCTGCTGTGTAGTATTTCACTGTGTAAATGTTGCCACAGTTTTTTGATCCACTCATTTACTGATGGGCCCATAGGTTGCTTGCAGTACTTGGCTATTGTAAATTGTGCTGCTATGAACATTGGGGTGCATAGGTTCTTTTGAATTAGTGTTTCAGGATTCTTAGGGTATGATCCCAGCAGTGGAATGGCCAGGTCAAAGGCAGTTCCATTTTTAGTTTTCTGAGGAAATTCCATACTGTTTTCCAAGTGGCTGTACCAGTCTGCATTCCCACCAACAATGTACTGGGGTTCCCTTTTCTTCACAACCTCACCAGCACTTATTGTTTATTGATTTGTTAATGATGGCCATTCTGACTGGTGTGAAGTGGTATCTCATTGTGGATTTGATTTGCATCTCTCTGACAGCTAGTGATGCTGATTATCCTCTCATATGTCTGTGGGCCCTCTGTATGTCCTACTTGGAGAAGTGTCTGTTCATGTCCTTTGTCCATTTTTTAATTAGATTGTTTGTCTTCCTGGAATGGAGTTGTGTGAGTTCTTTTTTTAAAAAAATTTTTTAATCATTGTTCAAGTACAGTTGTCTCCATTTATAAATGTCCCCTAGAGCAAGGGATATAAAGGGAAGAATAAACAAATAGGACTTCATCAAATTGAAAAGCTTCTGATTGGCTAAAGAAACAACCAGCAAAATGAAAAGGGAACCAACTGTATGAGAAAATACATTTGTCAATGATACCTGTGGTGAGGGTTTTATTTCCAAAATATATAAAGAACTCACATGACTCCACTGATACTTTTCATAGACGTAGAACAAACAATCCTAAAATTTGTATGGAACAACAGAACATCCCAAATAGACAAAGAAATTCTGAGAAAGAACAAAGTTGTAGGCACATGATTCCTGACTTCAAACTCTCATACAAGCTATAGTAATCAAAACTGTATGGCACTGGCATAAAAACTGACTGTTGCCAGCACCCCAGAAGCTTCTTTGTGACCTTCCCAGAGACTACCTTTCTTTTTCCTAAATGTAACCTTTGCTTTGACTTCCATCATCTTAGATTAATTTTGCCTATTTACTTAAAACTTTATGTAAATAGAGTCAGACAGTATATACCTTTTAGTGTCTGGCTTCTTTCATTCAAGCAATGTTTTTAAAGACTCATCTGTGTTGTCATGTGGAATGGTGTTCCTTCATTCTTATTGATGATTAGTGTTCCATTCTGGTGGTTCTATAATTTATATGTGCATTCTGCTGGATATTAGAATTTGTGTTATTTCCAGTTCTTGCTATTGGGAATAAATCTGCCATGAATTCTCATATTCATACCTTTGGTACACACATCTGTGCATTTCTGTTGACTGTGTACTTAAAATAACATTGCTATGCTCAACATAAATATAAGTTAAGCAAAATATTTGGTCCAAAATGATTGTCTTTCTCTCATCAGTGGTGTATGAAAGGTTTGGTGTTTAGAGTATATAATTTGTTAACACTTTGTATGGTCAGAACTTTTTACTTTAGCCACTTTGGTGGCTGTGTAGTGGTATCTTAATGCAATTTTCAATTTGTATTTCCCTGAACTAATACTGTTGAACAATGTTTTTCTTGCTTATTGTCCATTTAATATCCTGGTTTGCAAAGTGTGTGTTTAATATTTTGCTCATTAAAAATTATATTGCTTGTATTTAGCTTATTGGTTTGTAAAAGTTTTTTATATGTATGCTGGATATGAGTCCTTTGTCAAATATATGCATTGCAAATGATTTCTCCTATTTTGTGGTTTGTATTCTCACCCTCTTGTCTTTTTTTACTAATATATTTTATTGATTATGCTATTACAGTTGTCCCATTACCCCCCACATTCCCCTCCACCCTGCACACCCTCTCCCACCCACATTCCCCCTTTAGTTCATGTCCGTGTATCCTAAGTTCTTGAGCTTCTACATTTCCCATACTATTCTTGCCTTTCCCCTATTTTCTATCTACCATCTATATTACTTATTCTCTGTACCTTTTCCCCTCTCTCCTCCTCCCACTCCTCTGTTGCTAACCCTCCATGTGATCTCCATTTCTGTGGTTTTGTTCCTGTTCTAGTTGTTTGCTTAGTTTGTTTTTATTTTTGTTTTTGTTTTAGGTGTGGTTGTTAATAATTGTGAGTTTGCTGTCATTTTACTGTACATGTTTTTTATCTTCTTTTTCTTAGATAAGTCCCTTTAACATTTCATATAATAAGGGCTTGGTGATGATGAGCTCCTTTAACTTGACCTTATCTGAGAAGCACTTGATCTGCCCTTCCATTCT
>JAPYXV010003152.1:0-12517 GCA_028533065.1 Trachops cirrhosus
TTTTTTTTTTTTTGGTCTTGTGGAGCTCCTGTAGTGAGGAGTGGGGCCTTAGGAGTTCACCAGGGCGGGGCAACCCAGTCGCAGGGTTGTGATGCTGTATGTGGGGGCGGGGTCCGAAAAGGAACAGTGGCGCTTGCTCTGCTCTCTGTAGGACCTCAGAACCTTCCGCTGCTTTCCTCAAGCTAACTGGGCCCCTCTGGCACCAATTCCGGTGTGGGTGGGCCTGTGCACCCCGTGGGACCATCCTTTTCAGTCAGCGACCCAAAGCTCTATTGCCTGGTGCTGGGACCCTGAGTTGTGTGCAGTGCCTTGCTTCACAATGGCTGCCTCGCTGGGTCTGCCGGTTGCCACCCCCTGGCCAGGGCCTACCAGCCACTGCCACTTGTGCACCCAGGGTCTGCCTGCTGTGGACTTGTGCACCGTCCCGGTTGCTCAGCTCTCTGCTCTACATCCCTCATGGGGTCCGACTCCGCCCCTCCTACTGGTCTGGATGAAGGTGTCTATTTTTAAATCCTTGGGTGTCTGACTTCCATACACTGTAATTTTCTTTCAATTCTGGTTGTTATTCTGTTTCTATATTGTTGTTGTTCCTATCTTGGTTGTGCGAGGAGGCACAGTGCATCTACCTATGCCTCCATCTTGGCCGGAAGTCCTGTATCTTTTTAATTCAATGTCAGGCCATGAAAAGAAGAAATCACAATCTGAGATAAGTTTGTGAATCCAATGATTTTAGCAGATTCACGCTGTTTTTTAACAGTAATCTTTGTGTTTCTATAAAGTTTAGGGAAAATTAACAGTGGGTGCGGTCCTCACTGCTGTCAGAGCCTAAGGCGGTGTGTTTCCTCGAATCTCTGCAATGGCGGTGAACCTTGCACAGAGTGACCTCGGCAAATGCTGAGAAGTAAAGTTGCGCAGTCATGAGAAACCAGTAACATTTCATAAGTTTGCATGAGCCGAGAGGTACTGCTGTCTGGGTGTGTGTGGGGTCAGCTGGGTCGGTTTGGTCAGAATGGCTCAAATTTAGAACATCTCTTATGATTAATTAAACTGAGTTGATGGTTCTTTTGATATGCGAATATATTCTGTATCTGATTCTAGGAGCACAAGGAAGACCTCATGCCTAAAAACATGAAGACTGTGTCTAAAGCATGATTTCTTTAAATGGTTAAGATTAGAAAAATATAACAGAAAAAAATGCTTCACTTTCTTTTTTTCTAGAAAGACTGACCATGGCCTATGACTAAAAACTTAAAGCTTTTCTACATTAATTACATTTTATGAAATTTCCAATGTTAAGCAAAAATTGAGCTCATTAACTCAAACAGTTTCACAAAGGCAATACTGCCCTGGTGAGATTGTTAATTCTGGGGAACAGTGTTTTATTTAATACCATGGACTTCATACATATCCATTATCAGTGCCTAGAAAACCAAGCAACTTTAAGAGTGAGCAGGAGGTCTACAATTACAAAGATATGCATTTGTTAGATAACATATGGTAGTAAAATTTATCAAGATATATTATACAAACTCAAAATATTTTAGATAAAACATCAGTCTAATATATCTGTTAATAGAATATAATATTGAAATAAAATGACTTGTTCTTGACATTATACCATGTAATACCATATAGCAATAATAACAAACTGTTCGTATTAAGTATTAGAGGAGTATCTAAGGGAACACAAAAGTAGAAGTGGTTATTTAAGAACCTCAACTCCACCCTGGCCAGTGGGGCTCAGTGGTTGGAGAGTCATCCTGTAACTGAAGAGTCACAGGTTAGATTCCCTGTTGGGACACATACCAGGGTTGCAGGTTCATTCCCAGTCTGGGCACGTATGGGAGCAACCAATTGATGCTTCTCTCTCTCATCAATGTTTCTCTTTCTCTCCCTCTCTCTTTAAAAACAATTTAAAAAATGTCCTTGGTGAGAATAATTTTCTTTTTTACAAAAAAAAACTTCAAATCTATTTTCTTCTATTCAGATTGGGTGACTGATTTTTCTACATACACACGCACACACACATATATATAGAAGTGTGTGTGTATATATATTTACATATGTAAGTATACATATACACACATATGTAAGTATGTGTGTACATATATGTATATATATAAAAGGCTGGAATTATTAATTTGTTAAGGAGAGAAGAACGTTCTCCCAGAAGGGCGCTGCAGGCTGGAGAGCTGTGTTCCCATCTGGCAGTGCTGACAGCACTACTGCCCTAAGGGAAGGAGAACTCCCTGTTGCCTTTATACACCGAGAAAGTGTTGTATGGACCCCAAGGAGGCTAACTGTAGCGGTGGTCGGTTACAAGGTGACCGCTACTTCCTGTCTGTGACTGAGAGGGCCAGTGTCACAAAGGAGTTCGTTGGACCCTGAGTTCTTAAATTAATTCTAATGCTTAGGGCAAACAGGGCCATGTACCCTAGAGGTAGTAGCACTGATTGCTAATAGTGAAAAAACTTCTATCTTATAGAAAACACTACTTGTACCCTTTAACTAACAAATGCAACATTTAAGGCAAAAGAGAAAGAACATATGACATGAAATTTTCTGGTGGCTCAGAAAAATAATTCGGAATGAGCTACTTTGTGAGAGAGAGGTCCATCTGATGGTGGACTAAAGAGACCCAGTGGATTCTAAGCAACTCCTTTTAAGCTCAAATGAAGGAAATGCATCTTCATTTCTGACTCCCTCCCTTCACATAGGCTGACAAGGCGATAATCCAGGAGAGGTACCAGTGTAGCCTTTAAGCTGAAACAGGAGAGATATCCATGGATATGAAATAAACTTCTGGAGCATAAACCATCTGTAAACTATGAATCATCTGGGACAAAAATATGTAAAAGCATCTGAAGGTATGGAAATCCAAATCTAGTAACTGAGAAGAAGGCCTCACAGCCACTCCGGTGGGTATGCTGTTCTTAACTCTTTATAAACTGGCATCCTCTAAAACTGCTCTCTCCACTGGCACATGGTAATGAGAATAAGGGTGATTTATCAGTAATGTTTTCTGGCTGCAGTAAAACAGTTCAGCAAAGAGGAGCCAGTCTTTCATCACATGTTGGCAACAGCATTCCTGTAACAGGGAAAGGGCCCTGTTGCAGCCGTCCTCACACTCAGGTAGCAAATGCTTTCAAAAGGTCACCTTGTAAATAGGAAAGGTGTTTCTGGAGAATGTTCCCAGCACAGGTACCTTTGAAAAGATACTGCAATGAGCAGCCATTTCCTTCTTTCTCGCCACAGCTCTGTTTTCTGAAGGATTTGCAGAGCAATGCAACACTAATAGAAAAAGAATCAAGCCACACACTTTATTCCAGCCTAGCTCTACAAATGGGCTGTTTACTGGCACAGTCCTGTGAGGGCATGTGACCACAGGAAATCAGGGACATGACCACTGGCTTGGATTCAGGGAAACGTTTCAAATTATTTCCTTTGTTACCAGGACTGCTTTTCTTCCTAATGCTTTGATGAATGGCATTATTCTTTTCTATTTATTAAAAACATTCCACAGAATGAGGATGGTGTCTCTGCACCCTGCCCTCTCTCCACAGTCCCCATTCTTCACTTATGATACCCTGGCCTTCCCAGGAGACTAATCTTATATAAGGCATGTAGAGAAGACGTTTTCTCTAACTCTCTGCTAGTATCTCTAAAATCACATGCCAGGACCGATCACACACTCTAGTAAGGAAAAAGCCTCCCCAAAACCTAGGTGATGCAATTTTTTAGTCCAATGCTTTTGGCAAATGGTCTCAATAAAGAGAATCATTTTGTTGTCCTACATATTAGCAATGATTATCTTTATGCTCACTAGCCCAGGTATTGTATACATAGAGGTCATAGTAATTATTGTCTTGCTATCACTAGCCCAGTTTTTGCTCTTGGGGACATCAGATTCCTGTGGTTAAATATCTCTGGTTAAGTTTCTCCCCATATCACTAACTCCTATAGGTCCTGAGTCTGGTCTGGACACATCAAACACAATCAAAGAGCTGGGTGAGGATCTCACACAGGCAGAGCACCAGGACAGCACTGCCCATCATTCTCTCCTTCCTTGTGTGATTTCACACAAAGCTTGAGTCTGTCTTCCACTAGACTGAATGGAGAGTTACCATGTTTTTCTGAGTCTTGGTTGGAATCAGAGCTATACTGCTGGTCTGTCTGCTCAGCTCCAAGTCCTCCTTTTGTTACTAACTGGACTATCTGCACAAGTCCAAGAACCTCTATTGCCTCACACGAGGTTGTCTGCACAGCTCTGGGTCCTTCTGTTTCCCCTAACTGGGCTGTCTGTGTAGCTCCAGGTTTTTCTGTGGTCTCTCAGGCTGTCTCACAGCTACAGGTCTTTCAGTTATTCTAACCAGTCTGTCTACACAGCATTAGGTCCTTCCATTGCCTCCAACTGGGCTGTCTGCACAGCTCCATGTCCTTCTTGTTTTACTAATGTGCTGTCCATGCAGGTCCAAGTCCTCCTCTTACTGCTAACTGGGCTGTCTGTGTAGCTCCAAGTCCTTTGGTTGCTGCTCTCTGGTCTGCAGAGCTCCAGGTTTTTCAGTTGCTTCTAACTGGGCTGTCTTTGCAGCTCCAGGCCCTTCATTTGTCACTAACTGGGTGTCTACACCACTACAAGTCCTTCCGTTCCCTCTAACTGGGCTGTCTGAGCTCCAAGTCCTCCTTCTGTCACTAACTGGGCTGTCTGCAGAGCTCCAGGTCCTTCAGTTGCCCTTAGGGGCATGGCTTTCTTTTCTCCTGGAGTGAGTTGGCTTCTGAAACACCAGAAGCATAGGGAGGTGATTTGTGGGTACTTTTAGAAAAGCTATTTTTTCTCTTGATCTGGATGCCTTTGCTTTCTTTGGAGGGACCAGTTGTTCAAACTGGCTATGACATTTCTTAACCTTGTGCTCTGGTGAAAAGTTGCAGAATGCATTTGTGAATGACAGTTTATGGTTCGTTTTTTTTTTATATAACCCAGGCAGCTGTTGGTCTGCTTAGAAGAGGTACCAGGCCTTTCAGAAATGACATTGGAACTGCAAGAGTCAGACGAAAAGTCTTTCTTTCTTTGAGCCTAAAAAGTACAATCTATTGGGCAGTTTCAGAGGGTGTAAACAAGGAACGTTCAGCAATCTGAGAAAAAGCACTGTCCTGGGAGCTCACTGCTGAGCCAGATGGGGAAGTGCCGGGGGAGGACTAGCAAATGCTTAATCTTGAGAGTAACAACTTCTCAGTGTTTTGGTTTGTAGCCCTATTCTTCCCCACCTCAATCCCCATGACCAAACTCTGATTAGTAAACTTTTGCCTCTCCATTTGCAAAGATTTATGCTACTTGAGATAATCCTCCTCTCCATGCAAGTGACCAACTTCTTAGCTAGTTTTTTTAAAAAATAATTTTTATTGAATGTATTGGGGTGACATTGGTTAATACAATTATGTAGGTTTCAGCTGTACAATTCTATAATATATCATCAGTATATTGTATTGTGTTTTCACCACCCAAAGTCAAGCCTCCTTCCATCACTATTTATCCCCCCTTTACCTTCTTCTACCTCCCCCAACTCCCTTTCCCTCTGGTAATCACTATACTGTTATCTAGTTTTATTGTGTTTCTTTGAAAATATCTTCCTGAGATAGCTCAGTTTGCAGGGCTCTTCATCAATGGGCTGTGGGCAGAACCCCTGCCTTTTTGAGCGCCTAAGGGCATCTGCTGGGTGTTGGGGGAGGGGGGTGGAGGTGTGCAAATGTATCTGAATCAATGGGCTGGTTCCAGGGATGATCATGTGAGGACATGTGACTATAAGATGCCACAGAAATGGCTATTGGCTTGGATTTAGGGAGAAGCTTCACATGATTTCCTTCATGAACAAGCAAGCTTTTCTTCTTAGCATTTTCACTAGTGGCATTTTTCTTGATATCAATGCCTATAACTAGTTTAAAATATGTCTTTCCTTCTTCCTGCAGGGGTTGATTATGCTTCAGATGGTCCTCATCTTTCTGTGAGACAATTGCATCACAGCTGGACTTGCATAGCTTTTTCTGTTAAAACTGCCTGAGAGAGGAAAGCTTTCATCTAGATACATAGTGCTGGACTCCAAGCAGCACCGTCTTCCCATTGGGCTTTTCGGAGCATCCGCTGCAGCTGTGGACAGATAGCTGGATGTGGTCATGCCACATGGAGCCTAGCATGGTCCTGCAGCGGGACCCTTCTATACAATAGTGTGACGGCCACAGGCTTAGATTCAAGGGGTCACTGCATCCGAATGTCTTCATGTTTAGAATGGTCTAAGTCAGAGTCACTCAGGGTTAAATGGCCTTCCTCCTCTGCTGGCCTATGTCAGCGTCACTAAGGGTTAAGACAGAGTCCATGCTTCTGCTCCCCTGACTAAGGTTCTTAACAAAGTCCCTACACAGAGCATCAGCATCCCCATTCAGCTCATTTTCCAGGATGTCATAAGAGAAGTCAGTCATTTGTAAGCAAGAGATACTGGAGGCAATCTCTCTAGTACCACATCTCACTGAAACCTCTACAAGAGGAGGGTGATTTCTTCTTCAAATATTCTACAGACATTTTCAAACAGAAATTGAGTAAGCAGAATAACCTTTTATAAATTCATTTTCTAGTTTTGGGCTGGGGGAAGTAGGAAGCCAAAGAGTGCTTGGAATGATACACACCATTGAATTAAATGCCTGATTGGATGAGGAATGTTGCTCTATGTTGTATAATACCCCAAAAAGGTACATTAGGAGAAGAACATTGGCTCTTGGATCTGGTATACCAGCCTTTTAATTATATTTATTTCTCTTCATCATTTCTGTGATCCATTGCACAGACCCAGTGATCATAGAAATCTGATGAGAAAATACTTCCAGGAATATTTTGTGGAAAATTCTTCAAAACAAATAGATTCATAGCCCAGGTATATTTCAACTCCAGAGTTCAGTTTCTCTTTCTGCTCTCTGCAAGATTTCACATTGGCTGAAGATGTCTTTTCTGAGGTGTCCTTTCTATTAGGAAAGAATTGTGTATCAGAGACAGGCTTGGGCAGATCATCATTTTCACAGTATTTGGCAGAGACACTCCAAAGAGCTGTCCTGGCACAGGAGAGGTTGTAACATGGGCGAGTTAAAAGGCCCACTTTATATCTTCTCCTTTTAAATGTATTCTGACCCGAGTCACTCAGCTGCTGGGCTGCAGCCAGGCGGCTGGGCTTCAGGGTGAACCGGCACTGCATCTGCCGGGGCAGCTGTTCCATGAGGAAGGGCTCTTGGAGGTTGGGAGGGCTGGCGGAGTCCTCTGATCCCTGTGAGTGGAGAGCAGGACCAATAATATGGTATTGGTCCAGCCAAGATAGCATAAAGTATATAAAACAAAGTGGAGTCACTCATGTGAACAAAAATGGCTGTCAATCAACCATGACACTTTGGTTCAAGAGGGAAACTACCTAAGTCAAGGCAGACACATCTGGCAAGGATGTACCTAAGATATCTACACATGTGACCAGAATAGCTATGTCTGCACCACCCACAGATAGGCTCCTGGGCAGATTCCCACTTGCCATCAGGGGTGCCAAGACATAAAAAGACCCAGACAGGTGGAGTACACAATTTTCAAGATATAACTGAGGCAGGTTCCAGACTACTGCTGAGACAGCTGAACTCCACACACCCAAATGCTGCTCCACCCCACGCTGACCTCCCTTGGCATTGGCCGCTGGAGGCTCTGCCCTGCTGCCCACCTGGCTCCAGAGATCCTTCCTTGCAAGAGGCTGACAACTGCCTTGCCCATCGTGCTGTCTCCTAGACCTGAGACTCTTGGACTTGAGTTCATTATTCCCCACTGCTCTGTGCGTCGGGGGGGGGGGGGGCTATATTTCTCTTAATTGTTAGAGTGTGAGTAGGATATCGATGTATGTCAATGTTCTACTTTGAGTGAACCTGCATTCAATAAAAGCTGAGTGAATAACATAGTTACTGTGTGTGACTCTTGTCTATTCCTTGATGCCAGTCTGCTCAGGAGGCAGCTAATGGAGCAATTGTCTGGCTGACATATAGGAAAAACTATGTCACGAACATACACATGTGACACTGTGTCAGGAATGCAATGTCTCAAAGATGGCTCACTTTAATTCTGTAGGTTTTTATGTATGCCCAATAAGTGAAAACAGTGCCTCATCTTTGCCAGAATTCACCTAGAACTGGTGATCTCTCTCAGAGCCGGTCATCCCTAGCATTGGTAGTGACAGTGATGTGTTGATAACTTCATTCGCTGTGTCTGAATTCCTTACTGCTATAGTTTTAGAGCGGGCAAAATTCCCAATGACCTTTGTGAAAATTTTGAGGGGAATGCTCTTTGGATTGTCCTTCTCTTTCTCTAGACTCATGTGTCTCTGAAGGAGAGAGAGCCATTTGTCCTTCTGCTCTGGAGAACTGAAAGTGGCCTCACAGGTCACCGTGGGCCAGCCCCGGACCGACGATCTCATGGCATCAGTATGGCTTCTTCCACTTCATCTGCACAGCTTGCTGTCCACGTATCACTTGACATTATTTTTCATCTTAAAGTTGTTATACTTGATTTTGGCTACCACTAACAGATCATTGAGCAGGAAAAGATGCCCCTCCTGCCTCTGCAGGCCCCTTTTGAGTTCTAAGGGCCATCAAGTAGCGGAATCCTGTTGGAGCACACAGATGATGATAGAAATGCACGCACACGTCCATGCTAGCAGAGGCCTTCCCTTGGTACTAGGTTGGTTTTGTTGACCTTTATCCTGTGTAGGAGATGGAATGCTCTTCCTCTTTTTTACTAGCACTTTCATTTTCTTTATCTGGGGTCGGTGTGCCCCGCCAGATACCATCAGCCTTAATGACCTGGTAACTGACCTCTGGGTCGAGAGAGTGTATGGCCAGAGGACCTTGCTGGAGAGCCAGGATTAGGAATCATGGCTGATTAGGAATCATGATTTCCTGCCTGCCCCATGGTGGATGGAGAAAAAAAGGCTATTTGGGTCCACTCAGAGTGATTAGACTCAAATAGGAAGAGTACTGGGTTTTATGGTGCTGGTGCTGCTGGCCTGGTCTGAGGCAGGTAAGGTGGAAGTTCTAGAATTAGAACTAGTGCAGGGGCAGGGAGCATTGGTGCAAAATCCCTGCAGGGATTGGCTCACATGCCGTAGTGGTGGGCAGGGAGAGTGCCTGAAGTGAGCAGTTCTGCTGCTCAAGCAGCAGGCTCCAGCCAGCTCAGTGTCTTCACCTTCTTGGTCCCAGTGCCTCCCTCACCTAGACACCTCTGTCAGGGGGGAAGAGTGGCCTGGCTGCTTTCCTAGAGTCTTTTACTAGGGGCCATCCCTTCCATGAAGAAGACCTGTAAGCAAACCCCAGACCAGGAGGAGACTGCACGGTCATATCCATGGGATCCTGGCCAGAGGGGTGAGGGCATGTGGGGCCCAGGTGGCTGCTGGGCTCAACCAGGGAGCTGGGCTCAGGGTGAGAGCAGTGCACATCCTATCAGTGGACTAGGCAATGCTGGCTGGACGTGGTTGCTGTGGCTGCCACCCTCACCATGGCCTGCCCACCTCAGGTCCAGGTATCCAAGTAGTGTGCCTTGTTCATCAGAAACAAAACAAACCAGGACGAACAAAAGATTAACAACTAATCCCTATGGGAACACTTGCCTTGTTCTGTGCTGTACTCTGATCTCTTCTTGTTTTAGAACGTGCCACTAGTCACGGTTGGGGCTTTCAATAGACCCACATATAAATTTAAGGAAAGAAGAAGGTCCTAGGGGCTCATTGATACGTTGAAGACTTACAGTTACCCATTGTCTAATGAAGAAACTGAGATGTAGATGAATAAAAGATTTGATCAATCTGTTAGAATGAGTTCATGGATAACCTAGAACAAGGCATTAGTCATACACTGTAAGGATGGACTTTTATATAGTGCTCTGGTCTTATAATTGTATCATTTTAAATATCTCTTTACCATAGAGATGCTTCCAAACTTTAACTAAAGGTTACTTTGCTTCTCTCAGAAAATCATTTTAAAATAAAATCTTGGTTTAAAATCTTAAAATTTGTATTGAGTTGCAAAAGGCCACAAATAGCCAAAATAATCCTAAGAAAGAAGAACAAAGATGGATGTATCTTGCAAAGTTGAATGTAAAGTTGGATGTAAAAAACTTATACAACTGGGCAGAGGACATAGAGACATTCCTCCAAAGAAGGCCTGCAGATGACCAACAGACACATGAGAAGATGGGCCACATCACCAGTCATTAGGGAAAGGAAAATCAAAATCACAGTGAGATGTCACCTCACACTTAGAATGGTTATTAACAAAAAGTCAAAAAATAACATGTTGGTGGGGATATGAGGAAAAGGAAACCCTTGTGTACTCTTGGTGAGACTGAAAATTGGTGCAGCCTTTGGAGAAAACAGTATAAACATTCCTCAAAGAACTGAAAACAGATTTATCACATGACCCAGCAATTTTACTTTTAGGTATTTATCTGATGAAAGTAAAACACTAATTTTTAAAAATATATATGTTTGTATGCAAGGTCTGGCATAAATAATTGTTTATATTACAAAATCTTTTATTATAAACATAAGCATGTAATTCTGTAACATAACAATATCATACTCAAGCACACCAAATGACATTTTAGGTGAAATTTTCAAATTGCTGTCCATCTCGTGTGAGACATTCATGTATTCTGTCAACCACACTCCAGCAAGCCTTACTTCTACCAGACCCTGTATATATTGTATGTGTATATATATATACATACATACATATACACATATAGGTGTATATACCACATATTGGAATATTATTCAGCAATAAAAAAGAATAAAGTTTTGCCATTTGCAACAACATGGATGGACCTACAAGGTATTATGTTAAGTCAAATAAGTCTGAAAGAGAAAGACAAATACTGTATCATTTCACTTATATGAAATCTAAAAAAATGAAGAAAATGAAAATACTCATAGAAATGAAGATCAAACTGCTGGAGGGTTGAGAAAAAGTATAAAGGGGAATATAGTCAATGATATTGTGATAAGTTTGCATGGTGACAGATGATTATTAGGCTTAGTGTGGTGATCACATTGTAAATTATTTAAATATTGAATCACTGCATTGTACACCTAAAACTAATATATTTCATACCAACTATACTTAAAATTTAAAAATAAAAAATAGAATCTTTGTTTAAAGAAATTCACAAAACTGGTATAATAAATTTTCAGAGGAAGTGAAAGAATCTCTTACTTTTTGAAATTATAGAACATAGATTTGTTAAATAGAGGTTCCATCTCTTTTTTGAAGAAATCTTGTATATATATATTTTTAGCACTGAAATCTTTTATTTTTTTATTTTTTTATTAATATATTTTATTGATTATGCTATTACAGTTGTCACATTACCTCCCCTTCATTCCCCTCCACCCTAACACCCTCTCCCTCCCACATTCCCCCCCTTTAGTTCATGTCCATGTATCATAAGTTCTTTAGCTTCTATATTTCCCATACTATTCTTGCCCTCCCCCTGTCTATTTTCTATCTACCATCTATGCTACTTATTCTCTGTACCTTTCCCCCCTCTCTCCTCCTCCCACTCCCCTGTTGCTAATCCTCCATTTGATCTCCAAGAAATCTTGTATATTAAGTGACCCAGGTGTATGATTCTAATCCATGTGCTGAAGGTAAAGATATTTTGTCTTTGGCCAGAGCTTCAGTATTTATTAAGAGATTAATTTATCTTAGAAATACAATATATTTCACTTATTACTTCACAGAGAATTTTTATATCTAATAAATTGAAAATAAAACATGCCTTAGGATAATTCATTTGTTCACCTATTCATGCTGTACATTTGTATATTATCAATCAGGACATAATTATTAAGTATTTTCCAGGAGGTATGAAACATGACAAAGGTAAATAACATTTATCACCTCAAAGGAGCTATAATTAGAGGAACCCAAAGAGGCCCACTTCAACACACATCATAATTAAAATGGCAAAATACCAAGATGAAGACAGAATCTTAAAGGCAGCAAGGGAGAAACAAGAAGTAACATACAAGGGAGCCCCAATAAGGCTAGCAGCTGACTTCTCAACATAAATGCTCCAAGCCAGAAGAGAATGGCAAGAAATATTCCAAATAATGAGAACCAGAGACCTGCAACCAAGGCTACTTTACCCAGGAAGGTTCTCAATCAAGATAGAAGGCCAAATAAGGGGCTTCCCAGACAAAAGAAGTCTAAAAGAATACACCTCCACCAAACCAGCTCTGCAAGAGATGCTAAAGAGACTGCTTGAAGGGAAGGGAAGGGAAGGGAAGGGAAGGGAAGGGAAGGGAAGGGAAGGGAAGGGAAAGAGAGAGAAAGAGAGAGAGAGAGAGAGGAACACAGGTACAAAAATGGCAATGAATAAGTACCTATCAAGAATAACCTTAAATGTAATGGATTAAATGCTCCAATCAAAAGACATAGAATAGCTGAATGGATA